>JAANSM010003555.1:0-12694 GCA_036850725.1 Orchesella villosa | reverse complement strand
GATGTTTGAAAATACGAATAAAGTTTGTACACCTTATCCTTTTAAGTTTGAAGGGTGTAAAGACTGTAAAGGTTAACAAATGTTAATGACAAGCTGTACAATAGAGAAACGCTTGGGAGTATTAAAACATATTGGACTGATATTATCTGGGTAAACTTTAGCATCTATTGCCACACCATCATCTAGATCTTTTATAAAGGTCTTTTGTATAACATTTATATAGATGGACCACAAAAATGAGGAAATCCGACTTTAAGTATAAATTTGTGTAAAATGCGCACAGCACAGATAGTTTTTTGCATAGTTTTTATAAGGATTACTATTATCAATACAATATGCAATGTAAATGAAGTCGACATTTTACAGTCGAGGTTTTTAATTGTAGTTCTAGTAGCCGACTTTACTTAGGTATCCGTTTTTACCTAAACGCATTTCTGCATCAGACCGCAAAGCGTAAATGGGTAGAACACCTCTGACTGTGCTTTGTTGATTTTGATAGTTGATACTTTAGGTAGAAATGCTATCAGGAATCAGGATTATTGACTATCTTGCATTCGTAAGTATCAATTATTTATATACAGTGTAGGATTCTTTTTTTAAACGGGAAGATTTGGTTATGGTAATGCTTTATAGTTTACAGTCTAAGAAATTTTGCAAGTCAGTTGCCAGTTTAGTGTTTAACACAAGTCTATTTCCAGTTTTTATTGGGCAAAAATCTCGAGTGGGATAATAATATAATTATTAGATGATAATAATTTGGGTCCGTACACCGTAAGAAACGTTTATTTTATATTTATAACCATAAATATCAATAAAAATCTAAGACTTCGGTCGACGTTGTTTGTGCTTTACTACTTATTGCAAACAAGACTGAAGACGAAACATAAATTAGGACTGGATTTATTGGTAAATTAGTAGGAATTGAGGACATTCGTCACGAATCTATTTACTATTATACTTACTAACGGGAAGGCTGTAATGAATCTTAACAAGAAAAGAAATGCTATAACATGGAAGATTTAATGTTAATAGATAAATTACTTGTATATACATATACTAGACGAGGACTACTAATAATAGGTAGTAGTTTATACTTTATAAACGGATAAAGATAAAACCTAGAATTTCCAAATATGCCTGCTCATACTTTTATTCTACACATGCATTATAACATTATTAAAACCAGTCAGTATGAAAATGAAAGAGCTGTATTCAGCAATTTCAGCATTAAGCTAAATGCTTCTAGAGACAAGTGAATTACGTAATAAATGATGTTGCAAAAATCTTTAAATGGAATATGGAATGGAATTGGTTATCGCTTGCAGTTATTTTACCATTTTAAAAGTAAAGTAGTACGGACATTAAGTATATGAACAGCGCATTACAAACTTTTTCTAAATATTTAGTAAATTTAGGATGAAAGTTGAGTCGACGAGCAAGAATTAGGAATCCATATTAAGACTTCATACTTACAATTTTCTTGATTACAGGATTATGATTAAGTGGCTTGTATTTTAAAGTAGTCAGTTGTATTAAATTATCAGTCATTGGTGTTAGCAATGACTGGTAATTTAATAAGACTTTCCGTTTCACCGTTGTTTCCCTGTTTTAATCCTTAATCCAAACTAAAGTAATAAAATAAGACAGAGAACCCAAGGTGTGGTAAGGTAAGGTAATGTGTGATGGTGGGCTCTTGACCCGTTGCTTATCAATAAAATAATGAAAACATGTAATTTCATTATATAAACATTGTTCTAGAAATCTAACCCTATTAAACCACAAACTTCTGAGGGAGTGGTCATACACGTGTACATGTTTAAAAGCTGTCAATTTAATAAATTTATTGGATCATGAATACTGGCATGTCATTGTCTAACACATACATACAACATATTCAGATCATCTTATCTCAATGTCGTCGTACAGCAAGTAATTAAAATTCCATTTTCAATCTTCGAAAAAAAACTTCGTCTACCGGCTTTCACACGAAGATGGGCAAAACGCATGATATATTTTCGCGATTGACTAAATAATTGATATTTTATGGTCATTCGGTTCTTCTTCTTGTTAATTATATGAAATGTTGGCCTATGTTCAGCTTGTAATCTTGTATCACCGCATGTAGCTTCTACTTCTGAGCTTAGTTTCAGTTACTTCTGCTCATTTATATAGAGATGTACATAATTAATATGATAGTTCAAGACTGTATGTATAAGTATGTATATTAGTATATTATTCAGGAATAAACATAAAGCTACCATAATCTTTGCCCTATTATTACTATTGACTATTCGCTAATTGTAGTCCAACAATCCAGAACCAATCATAAGAAACGAACTATTACTTATCAGCAGGCATGATTTACGAAGTTAAACTTATATTTTCTTGTCGACATGCGAAACACGATTTATGCATCCAGTGCCTTTCAGCCTTTCATTCAAATAATTCAACCCCATACAATGAAAATGTCGCAATCGCAAATTCATGCACGATATTATTCCAGTTTTGAAGCTAGAAAACTGGTTGATGAAAGAAAGCTGAAAAGCACCAATTTGACAAACAATATGGCTATAGCTGTAACCGTAACATAAGACAAAATACTATCTATCAGCATGAATTCGAAATGCTCATTTGTTTCGTTTTCGTTTAAAATATAATAGCTTAAATTTATATATACTTATGGCACTAGCCGAGCATGGTACATGGTACCTTATACATAATACTAACAAAAGCGATCGTAAACTTTTCCTGGTCAGATTTTTAGATTCTTTTGCAGATAAAAACGCTAC
The DNA here is from genome assembly GCA_036850725.1 of Orchesella villosa. Lineage (NCBI taxonomy): Eukaryota > Metazoa > Arthropoda > Collembola > Entomobryomorpha > Orchesellidae > Orchesella > Orchesella villosa. The sequence continues at coordinate 9,905 of JAANSM010003555.1, read as the reverse complement.
GCTATGAATTTGAAAGGCTCTCAACTCGTTACATTTGTATCGAATCCCGTAGGAGGAGGTCCTGAGATTTTGAAATTGTAGTGGCCTGTTACTCCAGTTTTGAGCATAGTCTATTCATGCAAAACTAATACTAGAATATTAGTGAGTGGGTGTAATGATCATAGATATATTCTAGTGTTAATAGTGTATGCCTATGCTAATGATATGCTTTCGCTTTAGGGGGATGTAAGAACGAACTGAATTTTTGTGACTATCAAAACAAGGAGCGAATTTAATACTTTTGTGACAAACATTCATACTTTTATTCATGTACTTAAATGTACCAATAACCATAAATAAATAAGATTCCTTTCATCAACCACAAAATAAAACATGCAAATATTGACCATTGCGCAATGCAATGTATGTTTTTGTACCAATGCCATTGTTTATTCAAATAGAGATTAGATCAGACCCACCATGTTATAATTTGTAAAGTAGGTGAAAGTGAATTTAAGGGTGCGGGTGCCTTTTTTTGGCGCAGTGCAGTTTACCTTTTTCACACTTTATATATACTTAGGTGTTCGTAGTTTTTAGCTTCTTTCTTGTCGATTTGCATGCTAGGAACGAGTTTTAGGCGGTCGTGTGTCAGGTTTTGTTTAATTTTTTTTGTTTCCCTACCCATGTACCCAATCCCAATCCAATAAAAATGTTCCAAATTGTCCATAGAATAGTGGGGAGACGACATGGTAAACGACGTGAATAAGAATGGCACGAATCGAATGACGGAGTGAAGAAAGGCTAGCTAGCGAATAACCAAATTAGAATTATACTAGTCCTAATCAATTGTCTTGCTTCGACTGAAGTGGTAAATAATGGCTACGTTGATGCAATTAAAATTGTATTTCTTACGTTGAACGTGTCCGTGTCGCCTAAACTTCAAATGTACAAATGCTACGATTTATGCTTGTCTACTGTCACCAGTATTAACAAGTAATGTAAAACACTATGATAAGGTTCATTTATACAATCCAAATTCCGTGGTAAAAATAACTTCATAGCATACAACTTCAAGATACATTTTTTGAATATAATTGAATAATCTTTATTTTCATACAAGCGAGATATTTACAATACATGTAAATTCAAATTGAATAATGGCAATCGTAGCCGTAATAACTCGTCCATCAACATAGAATAATACCATATATTATTCTATGGTCCATCAAAATTATGACTTCTTCATATTGCACAGAAGCCGCAAATCTCGTCCAAAGGATTGTACAAAATATCATTCTAATTAATGCTTACACATGATAAACCAACACATAATCGCTAATCGTTCCATAAATGACTAATTATTTCAAGGATAACAAAATAACTACTGAAAGTAGTTGTTTAAACAACCTCACTTAAAACTACTGCTAACGTCTGGAATGAAGTATTTTGTAAGCAGATACGTTAATATATTCAAACCTATCTCTACCTGAAAACAAAAAAACATTTAAAAAATTAGAAGACAGTACTCTAATAATCCGAATAACCTTATCTTATAAGCCAACCAGTCAGATAATGACCGACTCTAGCAATCGTCGTAGTCGACTAAACATTGAATCACAAAACTTTCCAATCCAAACGGTTTAAATGCGTGTAGGTACTTTGTTTGATATATGGCAATCATGATTATTGATAATAATTACAATTATTATTGTAGAGACAGACAACAAGAATGCATTTAACCGTGCTAGTCGTGCTACTATTAAAATTATATAATACAGATAAAACGGAGAGAGCGAGTGTTCAAATAATAGTTCAGTATAAAAGGATAGGATGGGAGCATAATAAGTATTTAGTAATCCGGATTGGAATGATCCATCTTTCCGAAAAGGGAGTTTGCCATTTCTTTAACCATATGATTAAACAAGAAAGTGGGCATGACTGTGATCGTAAGTGCATTCCCTTGAGTCTCCTTAATAATTTTTCCAATGTCTTTGTCTTTCAATCCAATCACATTTTTGCCGTTGACCTCAAGAAGAGCATGTTCTGTTAGCAACCCGTTGCGGGATGCTGATGAATCCTTTACAATGTTGATAATCTTGCCATCTTTGTACTGGAATCCAATACAGCCATTTGAGTCCTTGACTAAGGTAACGGTGCGCTCGAACGGTCTGTAATTCAAGTATTCATTTTGAGTTATTTGAACATTATTGAATTGTACTTTGAGGCCACGCTAATTCCACATAATCCTGGATTAACATTGATTTTGACGACTGTCATGGACTGGACATAAAACATACCTGTCTCTGAGAACAAAATCAACAGAATCTCCTTTATTTAATTTCTTTAGCATTCCATGGACCTTATCCACATTCAAGCCTGCCATGTCTTGTCCATTAATTTGAAGAATTTGATCACCAAAACGCAAACCACCCTGTGACGCAGGTGTGTTATCCATAACCAGGCATACAAACACTCCTGTATTCATTGTCCTCACCTAAAAACGCCGTATCAATCATTAAAAGTCAATTTTCGGATACAATCAGTATAATAAGCTGGGATAAAATCAAATTACACATTACCCGAAGTCCCAGTTTTCCTGATCCCTTGATCATTGACACTCGGCGTACGCCATGAGTAACCATTGATTTTACAACGGCACTATTCGATCCACTGATTGGTGCCATAACTGCCATTCCAGCATTATTCTTTTGTATGACTGCAATAAGTAATACATAACATATTCTTAAGTTTCCTCAATAAGATTTTAAATTGTAAAGAAGTGATTTCGCCCGTTTTGCTTTAAATATAATTACTTGAATGAGGCTGTGGAACAGCAACAGCGTGAGGCTGCTGTGGTGCATACTCAGGCATGTTCAACTTTATCATTTCCTCAGTGAGTTCAAGTCCCATAAATTCCATCAAAGATGGATAATGCGCAGGGTTTCCACTTCTTGCAATAGTTTGTGGTGGGGCAGAAGGCACAGAAACGGAATACTGCGGCAGAGGAGCCTGTTGAATCTGTGGCTGCATTGCGTCCATCTGAGCCTATTGACAAATATTAAAACAAACCTTGAGTTATTGTACATACACAAGTATAATTTTATGTGAATTAAATTAAACCTTACTTTGATAAGCTCAGTGGTCTTCATATCTTCCAAGCAAGGATAAATCGGCATTTTGGTATTCGCAAGTAAGGTAATGTCTACAGTGTAGTTAGTAGTTAGATGGCAAACGAACTAGACTTCGAGTTCTAAGGAGATAGATCCGAATCAGAGGACTTTACGTAGATTTTTTAACGTTGTTTTGTTGCTGGCTTTACAAGTAACTGGTGTGATCGGCCCTGAGCAAAAAAAAATATTTAGAAACAATTACAATATTAAAACTACTCCGTGTCAGTCAGTATCCAAAATTCCGTGTGCACTATTTTAGGTTATGTTCATACACCTATGAAGTGTCCTAATATAATACCAATAACAGAATCAGAGATGCTGCGACGAAAGTGGATCATTTCTAAATGTCACATGTGATGATGAGTAATGAGTAATCGATCATATATATACTGCACATGACGTTGGACGTAAAAGCTTAGTATCAAGCTACACTATTGTATACTTAAACACTACACAATGGCATATGCATTTTAATACGTATAACGTTTTCATGTAGGATTTAAAGATAGCAATGCATTGATATCACAAAATTCACCCGTTTAAGTGTAAAAATTATCAGACCAATATTAAATGCGTACGTCCTGTGGTAAAGCTTTCATAGCTTAGCATAACTTTGTTCACAAAATTCCCATTTCTCTTCTACTCTAAATTACTGTATACTATACCCAAAGTCCAAACACTATCAAAGAATAGTATTATTATCCAGCCAAGTGAGCCAAGCCAAACTCAAGCTCATTTTTACTTGCTGTACTAACGTTGGCATATAAGACATGTCATAATATGTCCTGATTGTCCTGCACCTGCTGTAGTACAACACAACTCGGATACTTCAAAGTTCGAACAACCTTTGTTATGACCAGCATCATGCCATATACCTTGCAAAACTTGCCAGCACATTACAATCCACAACCTTTACACTTCACACACTCGTATAGTCAGTCACATTGTACTTTTTATGTCAGATAGATGTATCGTTATTTTACTTGATGCAAGGCTTCCTAATGAAACCCTGAATACTTTTTAATATATAATCATTTTGGGGGCAATGTGATAATCCGGAAAACTAAAGCATAATTGCGTTAACGATTTTGCTGCCCAGTTTAGCTAAACTGTATAAATAAGATTAAAACTATTCCAAACTCAATAATTGTTCAATAATTAAAGATTAAAGAATGAACATTCTTACATCTTGCAGTCTAGCGGAAAATGACACTGAAACATGCACGAAAGAACGAACCAAAGCGCTGACTAAGTTCTTACATGGTTCTTACTGATCATTAAATCAAAGCAAATACATACGCAAAATGCGAATGCAATGCAATATCGCATCGTAATACCAAAGGGTATAAAATGAGACATGCGCATGATAAAGTACTGTAAAAGTGCACTGCATTTGTAGTATGGATGGTTGGAACTTGGATGTAGTACGGCAGGCAAAGAATGCAAGAAATTCACAATATTTCTGTGAGCAATAATGAGCATGCAATATATTTATACAGGGAAAGGAGGTACAGAACCACACATTTGATGTAATAACCCAAGATGAGATATATCTAATAATCGTGGTAATAACCATATATCCAAGAACAGCCATGACTATCGTCTAACAACTAAACTAAACATTTAGTTTCAAATAATGACACGAAAGGACAAAAGACTGTCGGCTGAGCTGACTCATTTCATAAAGTCATAAGGAATGAATCTTCTTTCTTTACATACAGGTAACTGAGACTCTACTCAACAGCAAAAACTAAAGACGACTGTACAAAAATCTTTCCACTTACAATTGAAGTACCTTCGTTCCCCTTCTTCTCTGTTCTTTATCCTATTTTAACGTCCATCGAAGTTGAATCGAATGTGTGCATGTATTAAATTATATGTACTTTAAATTTAAATTTAACCTTAAAATTTTCTAATTAACATTTCACACTAGACTAGAATCGATAGCTATGTAGTAGTGTTTAGATATACATATTCTTAGTGCTTTGTTTCGTTATCTCTGGAATACTTTGGATCTCTTTTCCTGGCATATGGATTCCTTTGCCATTTCTAGATTCTTTCGTTTGACTTTTAAGGATTCGTCGTTTATGGGTTTCCTGGATGGAATGCAATATTTATACACAAATTATGCAGCGAAAGTATTCTATACTATCGAAGTAAGCTAATTGCAGAAGGCTTCAAAACTTCTGTGCACAATGAAAAAACGGCAATGCGATAGCAAGAGCCAGAAGGGAAGCTCTTAGCTCTGGGATGAAAATATACTATTTTTACAACTATCTACAAACCATACACGGATACAAAACATGTACAATTATTCGTTATGCATGTTATGTTAAAGTTAAATATTAAAATTGGGTCACGCAGTCTACTTCTGAATCCGATTATCAAAACTACATGCTAACATTCGGCATCCTTTCGCTACTTATGTGTGTTGAATATTGCCACTGATCTTCCGTCTTCCGTGGCTTCACACATTAACGTTAAAAGTACCACCTCGTAAAATATACAAACTCGATCCCAACAGGCTAATCACTCGGCAAATGACTAATATTTGAAGCATTCCCTATTCTCTACCACTACCACCGATGGCATGCTACAACGACGAGATCGTGATGAAAAATGCATCACTGCCTGTAGGTAGACTAACGACCACATAAACATAAGAAGAGTGAAAGTTTCAGATACGTAAGAATAATTCAACACTAGCAGTTGGCAGTTAACTGATAAATTATTTATGAATGTGTTTCATATGCTCGTAACATAATGTTAGTGTATGTATATGGTATGAATGTGAATGTGAATGACACGGTAAGAATTTTAATGCTTTGGAATTGGACACTCTGTCCTTGATTGTTGATTTGACTGAACTTGACTATACTTGATACTGTTTCGGTTTGAATATATCGACCAAAAAACAACGCCACGCCAGTCGCCGTTAATTAAGATTATGATAGTTTTGTTTGCTGGTCAAAGGCAACGCCAAAATTTGAGGCTATGATGTTTATGAAATTATACCACCCACAGACCACAGATTTTATATAATTTTATTTGTAAAATATATTAACTTTTTGATGTGTTGAATTTTAAATGATCACGATCAAGACAACAGCAACACGATACTCACGCTCTTTCCCTATTAAACAATTCCCGAAATTTTAACCTGGAGTTACCACGTGTGGTACACACACATAAATGAAAATGAAAGTTATTCTTTATGTTAAGAGACCAGTGCAGCTTGCAAGTTGCAACTGATATGAAGAACTGAAAATGTACACTACAACAATCTACATCTGCAACGCAACACAACGACGTCAACTCCACAACTGACAATCAGAAATCCTTAAATAAAATAGGCTAAATACTATTTTACCAGATAAACCAAGTATCTGAAAGCATAAAAGCCTAGTTAAGCCAACCCATTTTACCTGTCTGTTAGTGTCTGTTTCTGAACTTCAATTTTAACAATATGAATTATGTTGTAGCCTTGTAGTTTGAGCCAACAAGAAAATGGAATGAAGTATAAGATTACTTCAAGCTCAGAACTCTATTCTGGATACACGAATTACTTAAATGGAACTGTCAAATCAACAACTCGAAGGAAGAGCATAAGAGCATTCGGTGATAATGAACATGCTAGTTAGAAGCCTTCCTTCCTGGTATTAAGGAGAAGTAAGAATTCAACATCAAATACCAATGCACTGTCTGTGGGTGTTAACCGGCACCTTCCGCCTTCCACCCACTCTTCAGCTAGCTTGTGTGAATGACTTAGAATTTAAAACGAATTGTATGAGTCAACAGGAAGTTGGAAAATTCAACAATGCATACTAGAAAGACAAGGTACGCAGAATAACTAAATAATAACTTAGACTCTACTGTCAACTGAAACAAGAAATAGAATTGTGATTTGGCTCACTGACAACTGAAGAGCGAAACATAAGAACTCGTAATCGCAATTACTAGGTACAGGTACACGCGGTGTTCGAAACTTAACTAATGATTAACCAAACACAGAGTCATTGTATTGTTGATTGTGAAGAAAAAAATAGAAGTAAGGAGAAAGAAGAAGAAAGAAAACTCTAACAAAAAAATAAACATTCTAAATCCAATCACCAATGGAATGCAATACCTGCATAGCATTGAACTTATCTATCTAAGCTAGTTCATTAAACTAACAATTCCCTAATATCCATATAGTTGTCTTCCAGGGAACTGAATGATAAGGGGCAACTTAATTAAGAACTACCTAGGTCAATTATTTGTTACAAAACGTAGTTCCTCATTTGCTGCATTGCACCTGGTCGTGGGAATTTTCCACCAAACATTTCTCAATACTATGTGATTACGTGATTACTAAACGAAATATTTGTTGGCTACGGCTGGCTACACCAACTCCTTCCTGTAAGCATGTAACGTTCACCGGCATAGATTGCGAGTCAAAAAGTTTCAACCTGTCTTATTTCAACAATCCAAAGTACTTACTACAGTACTGGCGATGATAATACCGGTTCAAGGAGGAAATGAGTTCCGAATCAGAATTTCTGAAAGTATGCAAACATAACTGGTACTGGTGATGTTCAAATGTTATAGCAATGATGCTTCAACTTAGTCTTTAGACTAAGCTTAGCTGGTTAGAATTGCAAAACTTAACTCTAATACACAAGAAATCGTTGGTTACATAGGTTTACATACACGCAGAAAATACACGTAAAAACAATCTGTTTAAATGTTCCTCATACACAAGTTGATGACAAACACAGGTACAGGAATCCGGAACAGGAAGCATGCATTTCACATTTAGGCTACCCAAGTGAATCTGCTTTTGCTTGCTTTTATTACACATTCAACATTTTAACTCGTGGAGGTGTAAAACACTTTTTACTAAGCATCTCACGTTCTCACGACACAAGATTCGATGAAAAACCGGATATCCTAACGGCGGAAACAGATTGATACCATCGGAACTACCCGTACCGTTAGCTTTACAATCTACAAAATTAAAACACACACTATCGGAACTACCCGTACCGTTAGCTTTACAATCTACAAAAAACACACACACAATTCTCATTCCCGAGAGAAAGAGTAAATGAATGAATACACAGAACCAGTCATTGACACCATTGCTTTGCCTTGTAACTTTTACCGTTTTCTATCATTCTGCTGACGAACCTCTAAAAAAAGTATACCACAGAAGAAACATTTCAATCGCCTAACAATCTATCAATATGACGAAAGTGAATTTGTGGTAAAAGCACGAACACACGAAGAAAGGCCTACTCGTGACTCTTACTGAGACTAACTGACTGACTTACTGAGAAAACTAACTAAACTAAAGCAAAACACTACTCTTTCCAAACAATATATCAGAGATACCAAAGATGGTTTATGGATTTAAACTGCCTGCATGACACAACATGACATGAAACAAAAACATACACCCGAGGAGTAAGTTGAACTGACCATCAACAATAATGATAATAATGATAATGATGATAACCCTATCACCTATTTCATATATAAAAACATTATGCTTGATAGTCGTGCTTTCACTTCGATTCAACAATTCACCAGGACTTACCAGGCAGTAAGTTGTAAGTAGACAGAGGACACAGCCAACAGCTTTCAACAGTTTAGATAACACTTCTTGATTGTGTTGTTAGTTCACTTGTTGTAGAGTCAAGGAAAGGGTGACCTACTTCTTTTCACTTGATCTCACTCAGCCCAATGCCCAAATAATTTTAACTTCAGTACAGGCTTGTAGGTAGCCAGGTAGTCAAGTTAAGCCCTAAAACATTAATAGAGAAAAAATGAACCTGACACCTTATAACTTAATAATTCAACAATTCATCTAATTAGAATATAATTTGCTGTTACCTTAAACTATAGCCGATTGCTGATTGCCATTCAGTTTTACCATCTATATATCAAGCTCCACTTACAACGACGTTGGATGTTGGACGTAGTATGAATCCTCCTTTCACCTTTTGCAAACAAACTGACTTAAAACAGCACCACACACACGGAGAAAAGTTTAGTAAGATTACAAAAATTTCAAACACTGACTCACAAACACTAACAAATTGTTCTGATCTTGTTCCTTCGTCTTTCTCTACTACTGACTAGCTGACTGATGAAGTTTATCTTGTGTCTGTGCTACCTAAAGCTAAGCTAGAGTTAAAGTTTGTCATCACATCCAATACCAAAACACGCAAAGATACGCAGTAAACAAAACGGGTGTATTTCCTGAATTTATGTTAGATCATATACTATATAAGAGTAGGGTAGAGTAGGAACTATAGAGGAACGAAGTTTTGCTCTCAGTTGACTCTTTTGTGTCTTTTGTATGCATTAAAGCGTGTACAAAGCATGTTCATGCTACGAGTGACTGAATATGGAATACCATAAAGGACATATTATGGTTCATATGCATACCTGCTGTTCTATGTACGCATACGTCAACAAAAGCAGATACTTCTTCGGGAAGTAAACAACACATAAAATTATGAAACACCATCAAAATCATATGGCCGTGATGCCGAGTGCTGTAGCTGATCCTGTTTATGAATATATAAGAACAGATGCATGAATCATAATTGACAATTTTTGTTTTTCAAGTTGATTTTAATTTTCTCCATCATTTTACTCATCATCATTAGTCCAAACCATCATTTTTTGCCATCATCAGTACAAATCACAATTTGTCTAATCAACAGTTGACAATGAAGGGGCGCCCCGTAAAACATCAAACACTATAAT
>JAANSM010003554.1:0-12696 GCA_036850725.1 Orchesella villosa | reverse complement strand
AAGCACTCACGTTTAACGTTTTTACCAATAAAACAATCAAAAACGAGACTGTTAGTGTGAATGAGAGCTAATTCAATAACACCGTTGGGAATGTTGAACAGGAATATTCTGACGTTGACAACCACACACTATGCACCTAAAATGAGTGAAACTTCTTGTACATTAACCTAGTGATTATATTTCATCACACAACTGAGCTTTCGTTATAGAAGTTAACGTGTACCGTAGTAAATGCGTCTGAAATCGGTCAATAAAAAAGTTGATCACATTCTACAAATATCAATGAGCATGTTTCGTACCACCCTGCATAATATGCTTATATAATGTCTGGTTGTTAGATTTACCTTAAGCATTGATTTTTGAAAATATGAATTAAATTGGTCATTAGAATCGAATAGAACGTGGTTGTGTGCGCCGTACACTGTAAAATTCTTGTTAAATTACAAAATTATACTTCAAAATAACACGTCACAAGTGTCACCATAATACCATTTCCAAATGCATTCGATAAAAACCACTAACGGTTACTTTGTGCAATCAACGAATGGTTTCACAAATAAAACATTTGTCCTATTTCGCCCTAGTTATTCTGAGTTACAAGTTTTAAGTAGAGCTGGCTCACTTGTAAACAAAACTATGAAAGACAATCGCTACATGGTTTTCTATACAGATAAAGATAAACTTGAAACATTATCCGCAGGTAAGTGAAAAAGTTTATACTGATTCCTTGCTGGTGATCTGAGCTGCATGAGCACCCAATAGAAAATGCATAGTATGCCACACAATCCATTCCAGTAGAAGAAATGAAACACCATAAAAAGATCTAGAGTTGATGGGTACACCATGCACTCGCTTTCACCACTACAAACTACCGAACAAAAAATACCTAAAACGGTACATCGAGATAGGAGCAGATAGGAGCTCATTACTAGTTGATATTGACAACCTTGACAGGTCATAGAAATGGATCGGCAAAAAGTTGGTGAAAGTGGTAGAAAAGCTCCCTTTCAAAAAATGAAATCTGATACAATGGTGTCTGTAATACCACGTAATACTAATACTTAAAGGGAGAGAGGTTGGTAAAAAGGGAACATGATAGCCTACGCTGATGCGGTCTAGTTGTTGTGAATAGAAAAACACCATTGAATTGGTTTTTATCAGTCTCATCACTTTTCTAGTAAGCAGGAAGCGTAAGCATCATATGGATACTTTTGACTATATAATATTGACAGCCTTTTAATATATATACATAAAGTGTAATAGTATGAAACTCGATGCCGGTGATTCCATCACACCTGTCTGTTCTAGGAAATATATGCTTACATAATATACCTGAAAGAATCTCAAAAAATATTCGTAAAATCTTTCGTAATCAATGAATGCGCGTATACATAACGATCGTGGTTACATTATTCAACTCAAACCAAATGTTGCTGTTAAAATCTGTCAACTGCACAATGTGGTGAAAGTTAAAAGGATTCAAAGTTACGAGTTACATGTACATTATACATTAATCTGAAAAGAGCTTACCAAGATGCCTTGCGGCACTAGAACTGAATTGAAGTCTCACTCCCCGTAACGAGCCATACTTCGTACTGACGGTGTGAGTAGTGTAATGATGTGAATTTTGAGATCTTGAGGATTTAATCAAAGTTCCCGTAGCGAAAAGAAGGATGAACAGCAAAGTTACGAAGTCCCAGTGACGAGACAACTGCCTTGAAAAGGGACAACCTGGGAAGACCCATAGCACCATGTCCAAAGCATCTCTTATTATTTTCTCAAATCTTTTATTTCCATTATGTCGAGCAACTTTAAACTCTCTTGTTTCTCAAATGACTAGCACTACAAGGGAATATTTCTTGGAGCGATGTGTGACTAAAACTAAAACTTCGTTTGCTTCACATTCACAATATATATTTTGTCTATTCACCTGATAAAACACTTATATATTCTTACATTTCACAATCAGAACGACAAATTCTTCGTTCAGTTATGCCTTATAGCACTTTTTCACTTTCTTTCCTTCAATATAAAGATGGTTGAACGAGGAGTCGAATCAGGAGATGTAAGTTCGTAGTATTTGTTTGCTGCAGGGAACCTGTCGAAATCAGAGGAAAAGGTCTGCATCGAAGCTTTCCATTTCTTCTTTCTTCCTCCCAATTAGCAAATCCTGTTAAAAGGAAAGAATTATACTTGAGATGTAGAACATATATATATGATATGATGCCTACATATACATTATAATTCCTTTAAGAAATTACATTAAATTAGTCATCCTCAGTACTAGTCCTATGGTTCATTAAAAGAAGATAAGTCATACAACTCTTTTGTATGCATGTACTTATAGTGCAAGCATAAAATGATCAAGATATAATAATTTGTCATAGACATATAAAGCAAAAGCATATCATGAGCTCCAGTTACTGTAATTCTTCGTAGGCAGGTAATACTCTCTGAGCATCATTATCATGACCCTCGTTTTATCTTTTGTAGATAAGTTAGCTGAGTTGTAATGCGTGCCAGTGTCGAATCATGCAACTCATATATCAGTCAGACATGAATATGCATGCCAGGTATGCTGTAGGGTTCATGAAATATTCAGTAATACTGAGATCGAGTTGAGAGGTAAAACGATGAAGCACAGCAGTAGTCAGAGTCAGGATTATAGAGAGACTTTTCGATCGTTCTAGCAAACTCGAAAGTAAAGCGAAGCATAAGAGAAGAGTTTAACTTAACAGTTAAGCTCCGGCGTCCTTTCTAACAAAACTATCATAAGTAGTGACATTACATAGTACTGATAGTACACAGGGCGCAATACCCATTCTATTTAAGATGAGTCGAAAGTAAACATGGAGATGGTGGATGTTTACAACTTTGACATTAAAAATAGAAACCATTTCATGTTTTTCAAAATGATTCTTTGCTACTAATTGGGGGTATTTACAGACCCCCTTTTATGAATATGACCCTAAAAGCCGCATTGAAAGTTTCTTGAAGAACGACATGGGCTTTCCAGAATTAAAATATTATTACAATTTATTATTCATTAATTTTCGTAATATGACGATTCGTGCGTTTAAAAATTATTATTTAGCGAAACCGTTGAAAACGCATATAAGGTAGATAATAATTTCAGTATCCCGTCTGTCTGTCCGCCTGAACTTGAACACGATATCTCGGAAACTACTCTACCGATTGCCTAAAATTTGGTACACCGACGGCTTGGGTAAAAAATAAGTTAAAAGAAATTTCAGATCTGTATGTAAGTTTCAATACTGAATTTGAAACGGATCCTGGAAAAGTGCCAGCAAATATGTTAGTTCAAGTGCGTAAGCTTAATGCATATAAGTTCAATTATCGGTCAGAACATGATTCCGGTAGATAACTCTTTTAGGGTTACACCCTTCACTCATGTTAGTATTTTCTTGTACGTATATTGGGTGAGACTACAAACACAATAACGGCAGTTATTCCCAGGTCATGCGTCTTGTATTAAGTACATATTCTAATTAAGTTAAGACGTAAGTTTTATTTTGAATTCATGCTATAATAAGTTATTTGGTTGAATTAACTTCATACAAGACAGACAAACAGTAGTAGAGCATTAAGCACAATGAAAACAAATCTTAGCGTTACTTGCTTCGCATAGCATTGCACTACACATTTTGGTTAGTGTGTTCTCATTTTCCCAGAGTAAACCACAAAAACCATCGCAGTACGTTTGTTGTTGATTAAATCAGCCTTAGAATTTGGAATCAGTTGTCCTTTATGGCTTGATACACTCCCCATCCACACGAATTTCAAGAAAAAGGTTACAATTTTCAGTTGGCATAAAATAAAGGATTCAATAGCGCACTCGGTACGCAGCCCCTCCCGTTTTGAATCTTATGTTACGTTACATGTATGTATATTCCATACGCACTTATACTTTTATATTAAAATAATCTTAGTAACAGTTGTATATATAATATACATGCATGCTTTACAATTTGTTTAATGACGGTGGTGAAAGTGGGGAAGAAATGAGATAGTGAAAATACAGCCGACAAAATTATACGATGTGCCCCTGTCTTATGCAATATTACATTTTCTTTCTGCTTTATGTCTGCCGACTCAGCAAACAGTAACGGCAGAATCACACTTTGTGGAAAATATGCAGTGTTTTGAATGGTGGCAAACTATATAGTAGGCTCGCACCTCTTTCGTATACGACATAAAAGGCGATTTGGAAATAGCACATTTTCTTTTAGTCTAAGAACGAATACAAGGAAGGAGTATAATCATGCTAAATTCCATTACAGAACAGAAATGTCTTCCAAGGAATTAAACGTGTAAGTAATTTTCCTCTCGCTGCAGTTGTTACACCACCATCACCACTATCAACTATCGTATGAAAGCGATGAGGGTGCACAAATAAGATGAGTAATATGGAATGAGCTGTTGTGTCTACAAAACTGCGCCTCTACAATCCACCAGGATCCCGATTGTAGCAAGTTTTCTTACAAACTCGCATAACCATGAATAAGCATATGACCATTACTACAAACATCGAGGAGATGAAACGATATCCGTCTCTGCATTCGACAACGCTGGTGAGAGACGAAAAGTAATCGAGTAATGATAATTAATAACATTGTGCAAGCAGTTTACGTATGCAAAACACGCTTATAAAATCATCCTATCAGTTCTTCCGCACCAATTTGTTCTCGGTTTCGAGTGTGGAAATTAAATTAGATACGACTGCAGTGCGCATGGACAATTGGATTAAAGATGGCAATAATTACTTATATATTGTTCATTGTTCATATCATTATGCGACGGTATTCGCAGGTATTCCTTTCACTTGGTCTTGAATCTTTATTAGCTCATTAGTTTAATCCTCAATGAAAACTCAGGTGATCTGTCTAACCAATACAATTAGGAAAAACCCAAGTAGCATATGTATGATAGGTACTTTCCAATCATACCACCTCATAGGCAACCCTTTAGTGCACCAAAAGACAAAGTGGATGCTTTAGAAACATTTAATTATACAAATGATGTCATCGACAGTAATGTTCTTTCTTTCAAAAGTTTTCAGACGGCCAAATGAATTAACAAAAAACAGGAATTTCCAGTGGCATGTGTACACTCTCATTAATTTAAAGACTATTTTAGTTATTTAACAGTAACTCCACTTCCAATTTCAATTGTTTGCACATTTTATCATGTTCGAACTGGCTTATAACGGCTTAACTAACGATAAGCCACGTCAACGTAAAATCAGCTAACAAAACAAAAACTCGTGTATGCTAAGTACGCTGGAACACCATACACCATCTAATTCTTCGACTTTTGGTGTATTTCAATTATACTATGGGGCAAGTTGAACAGATCCTCAAGTTTACGTCACCACGTCTCGTTCAATAAAAAGAAAAGTAATCAAGCATTTTAAGTAAATACCTTCTGTTAGGATATTTGTCCTTTCCATTAAATGTATGTAAACATGCAATTCCACACAATGATACAAAGTATACAGCTTCCAAAGGTAACCATAATTAAATTAACTGACTGTCATCATGCATCAGTTGTCACTTGTCAGTAGATTAAGTAGTTCATATAGCACTACTTGAAATTCACAATTTTCAGTGTCTCTTCTTCTTCTGTAAATGTCAAATGATATTCAACCATTCACTTATCATTAATGACTACACTAATCAACAATTCATGCAACATGATGTATGCAATCTATATGCTAATATATGCTGTCTGTCGTCGTAGGTCGTAGTACTCGTAGTAATGTTTGTACAAGATGGTGCAGTTAAAGTATGTAGTACTCCGTCGTATACTTGAAGTGAAGTAAAGTGTACAATAAATCGATTCACACTACTACAAAAGAAACACGCACTTTCTAAGAACTGAAAGTGTTAGAAAAGTTTCAAAATCATTGTAGCATATTGAAAATAGTTTCCAAGTTTTGTGAACATTAAACAATAGATACTCTGAAGCCTTATGTAATAAATAATATCCAAAAGAACGCACTCATTCTTATACATTCTTATCAGTTACTTTTCCCTATTGTATTGTTGCTACATGTAAATTTCGGTATAAGAAGTATTCTTTTACTTCTCTCCCATCTCACCAAGCAATTTTTCTTAGTTTACTGCTTTATTTTTTAGTAGTTTCATTCATTTTTTCCATAACGTAAACAAAACTTAATTAGATCTTAAGGGCTGGATAGCTATAGCAAATAGCATGCAAAACATTTATGAGTCTCCGCTGAAGAATTATTATTACTTATTTAAATACAGACTGGCAAAAAGAGGAAGTCAGCATTGAATATTAATGTGGAACCAAAATTGTAGTTACAACTACACTTGCTACTCTTAAATTGGCGACTCAAAATAAGCATAAGGCGCATCTCGAGTTCAAAATGGGCGTTGCAGCGGAAGCATAATATTATGTGTTTCAGACTACCCTGCTCGTTGACAATTTGGTTTAAAAGTCACACAACTTTCTACGTTGCATATGCTCCAACCTACGTACATATCTATACTCGTTAACGGCGTTTCAGAACTTTTTACATTTAGTGATCGTGTCTGATGCTGATGACTCTTCGTAATATTTGTAATTTCGTATATGTCTTCAGCATTTTTCCTATTCGCTGATAAACACATTCATATTAGACTGGTCGTTGGTTAGTAGTTTAGAGTGATATAAAAGTAATAAAATTTCTTAAAAGAAAGGAGAGGTGTCACTTTCCGTATTTTGTACGACATATTCAAGATGAGATAATTTCTATGTTTTCCCAAATTGAATAATAGCACTCCAAAGTCCTGACCTCATTATATCAAAACATTTTCACATTTTTGCACCAGTGACTTGGGACGGCAATCTTTGACGTCCAGTGTATTTTGAGAACTTAAAAAATTGTATAAAGAAGACATGAGAAAAAAAGGAAAGCATGAAAACGACGAGAAGTCATTCGCCGCGAGATTCTTTCTCATAGTTATATCTTACATCTGGGGGAAGAGAAGTCTTTGTGACTTTCAAGTTGCAACAGAATAAAGACCATTCCTCATCGTTATATAATTCATAAATCTTTTGTTGGCTTTCCCTGGAGTGAAAATAACAGCTCGCAAACTACATTCAGTTACAACTTGGAAATTCTTAGTCGAGAGAAAGGGAAGAGACGAGAGTACACAGTAAAATGCATGAGACCAAAAGAACCATGCACATAATAAGCAAAATGGAGTCCCATTTTCACTTCCAGATGTAACTTAAGAAATTTCAGTACAGACTTGCACGAGCATAACGTAAAATTACGTATTATATTTTCCATTTCCCTTATACCAAAATATAAATTGATTACGTCATTGTACATACCATGTATATATAGTACTCACTGGGAGATGCCGTTAGTGGGATTCTGTGAGTAAGTATGTGACTTTGCAACGTACAAACTTTTACTCCCATCAGTCGTAAAATAACGTTGTGTGCTATATGCACTGGAGAAAAATGTCACCGCTTGAAAATCATAGAAGTCAGAAGCTGACTGGCTGACTCCGGTCATAATATTATAGTTACTCAAACAGATGGTGGTGTGGTATATGGTTTGCTGAGGTAAGTTTCAGTTTATGATGTTGCTACACAGATTTAAGAATTACAGTCAGTCTCTCAAGATTTGTGACAAGAAATCATTTTCATGAATCTTACACATATTGAACAAACATAATCAATCAAAAGTGAGAAAGAATATTTCTTTAAATCCTTATACATAATGTGAAAATGTTTCGACGTTTTTTTTCAACCAAAAAATCTTTTAGAACAGTATAATAAGTAGAAATTATGATTCCATAAACTTAAGACTTAAGGTCATGGGCTGGGATAAACTCCCATTTATAGTAAACAAACCAACAACCCATCTCCACCAACAAAAATTTAAGGATACCATGCATAGGTCTTGTAAAAACAGTAAAAATATAGGTTGTAGGTTGGTGGGAACAAAGTGGACTTCTTTATTGTCACCAACAGTATATGTTTATTATGTACCTGATCTAAAATATACTAATTCATTGTCAGATTCACTTTATAAATTACTGAATTATAGATTGTACATTGGTTAAAAATATATAAACTCTTATAGACAGTTCTGATAAAAATTTGTTGGAACACTCTTGAATTAACTCATTGGGGGTTACAGATGATGAAAATGTATTGCATTACAGATTGCTGAGTGTAATTTTATGAACTCACAAGAGTCAACAAGACCGGGGATGTTATAAATATAAATTTACCCAAAAGCACTATCGTTTTTTAGCCCTGGTAAGTATAAGCATAACGAGAGAATTCTATCTGACTTTCATTTCATTTTCCAACTTCTTTCATCACAAGTATACACATTATGATTGCAATTACTTGCTTGAGTAAACTTTCTCTTTGATGACCATGTGTTTACAACTTACAACTCAGCTTATAGTACACGCAGAAACCTATATATATAATTTGGGCTATGCCTACAAAATTAAACGAATCTTGTCAATCTTGATGACAAAATAGATGGAGAAAATGATATAAAACCATTCAATCTTTTTACATAAGAGAAGATACTACCTAAAAGCCATTTTTTGTTCGATTAAAGCAAGAGACAACAACATAACGATTATGTTCATGTCCTAAATCAAAAGGAATAGACCATACTATTGCTGTTCAAAAATGCTGAGTTGTGGTCAAGAATCATAACATGAGGACGACGGCTAGAGAGAGAGCTAGAGAGTGAAAAGAATTCGATTGTGTATCAGTATCATGTACAATTTCGGATCGATTTTGTATTCGGTCATACTCCCATATCAATCGCTACACAAATACATTGAAAAAAAGCCGTCTTGTAGAACGTACAACTTTATTTCCCACATTCCCACGAAACGATTGCATTTTGTTACCTACGTTTATTTTATAATAATATACGTAACAATATGTATAGATCTACCAAACAGAAACAGGATTGAGTTGCTTTGGGCTTTCGCAGTTGAGAACAACATGCATCAAAATTCAGGCCAGGTTCGAAACAAATGCAAGTACTTCCTTCCACAAACCGTACGCTTTGCTCAGGGAAGCGTATAAAAATCAAACTAGCCCATCCGAAAGTGATCGAATCAACTAGCTTAGATCATAAAATCATGCTTTCAATAACAGGACATGAGAAAGGGAGCGGAAAGGGATGAGGAGTGGGATGCCATCAACATAATGATGTAAGGACGTGGACGGAAGGAGAGGGAAGGTTATAATAGCACCGTATATTCATATAATCCACAACTCTCCTCTGCCATTATTTCAATACTTCAAAGTACGTTTATACAGGCGAGCTAAGCTCTAAACCTTGCTGATGCTGACATACTTTAAGTTTGGACAGTAGGTGAGCTCAGTTGAGTGAAAAGTATCCTGANTATTTCAATACTTCAAAGTACGTTTATACAGGCGAGCTAAGCTCTAAACCTTGCTGATGCTGACATACTTTAAGTTTGGACAGTAGGTGAGCTCAGTTGAGTGAAAAGTATCCTGAGCACAAGGAAAAATCTGATTTCATAAAGTATACAGATAATTCGAATCCATTGTTCTTTCTTCCATATAATTTCCGTACTAAAAACCAGCATTTCCCCCTATTATTATAGACACATTATATAATACACACAGTCTTTATTGTGTGCCCATAACGGCTTTCCCGACGTAAATGGAAAAGTAAAGTCAGAAAGAAAATACATACATTCCACTTATGTATATTGATATATAAAAACTTTGAGCACCGATTTTTTTCAAATGAAAGTTAATAGGCATATAGGCATAATAGTAGGTGCCTCTCAAGTCTCAAAGACTAGAACATGGTTCTAGAGACACTTTCTGACTTTTCATCGTATCCTACATGTAAGTGCAACGGTAATGGTGTACTTGCGCTGCATCTGATGAAATAAAGGTGGTGGATGTATGGGAGTATGGATAACTTGTATAAATGTACCAAAAATAGGAATGGTTATGTATGCCGCTTTCAGCCACACACATGTTCACAGCAAAAAAAAATTTTTTGGGTTTTAGGAGAAAAGTGAAAAGTCCATGAGTTGGAGAACAAAGAGTGACTCAACTCTCGAGTGAAGTGCCATTAAAGCTGATATACGTCTATTTCTCTTGTGATCTCCAATTGGGTAAAATAGAGGTACTTCAGGAAAAAACCCTTTGTCCACGCTGTCAGTCTAATATATTATTGCACATTCCAGCTCTGACCGGAAGACTTCGTTGAATAACTTTGAGTAATGAATAAATGCACGAGAATCAGTTACTCGTGCAACTTCCACTAGCACATTATCAAGCTGCTCAATCAAGTCAAGCCCAAAGCTCACTCAATGAGCTATTCATACAAACTAACTTTTTTACACAATGCTAAACGAAGAAAAATAAAATTACACTCTAAAGTGCGCAGCAAAAGTGAACACTTTACAGAATCTCTTTTTCCGCGTATTTAAAAGGGGCTACATAGGCTTTCAACCAAATGAAGTAAAATTGAAATTCTCGCAGATGCACTCTCTACACTCATCCTTTATAAATCAAAATTATGAGCACTGTCATTCAAATCTCTATTTAAATCTGCCATGAAATCTCATGAAATCCTTATCATTTGTCAATTGTCACTCGCGGCTTTATACTTCTCTTTTGTATCAGAGGATCTATTGCACACTACAATAGTATTCCACATAATGCAATCTATACAAGTGATTGTCTGGGTGTAGTACAGAATAACAAAGCACAATATACATTAAGTACATATACATTCATCAAGAATCTAAGAATAGTCATGGGAAGATGATGCTCCAATTATTCATCCGCATAGCAGACTCATGTATTTTACACTTCCCAACAAACCGACCAAGTTGTCGAGAATGCATTTATGTACTTGTAGCTTGTTATTTATGTGCATTAGAACTCATATTCACTTTTGTTTTGTTTTGTTTTGGGACTTAATCTGGAACTCATCCAAATGTACAAAATACATATACGTACGAGAATACATATTATTACTTTACATCCATGTTGTTTTTTAATAAATAGTTTATCTCTGGCTCTAGTTTGCTTATAGTGTGTGTGCTCGACACACAACAATTGAACAAAGTAGAAGGAGCATATGTGTAATGTCATCAGATGAAAATATGAATATTTGAAAGCCCTGCCAGAGAAAGGAAAAGAGGGAAAGGCACATTGGCACAGAGAGTCCTTGCATGCTCTTTCAAGCTTTTAGAAAGACGAAGCCTATCATGAGTTTTCATTGAGTGAGAGGAAAAGCAGTGTGGTGAATAGATATTTATTTTAGTCAGTGTCACACAATATGAACCATGTGTATTTGCGTATATACACTCAGCTTTATTATTACTTGCCAGACTCTTCCTGTCTACTTTCAGTGCTTTCCCTCTTCTCTCTCCCCTTCACACGCGAAAAACGTAAATGCTCGCGGGTGATTCCTCCACAATTTCAGGAATCTCTCTCCCACTCTTTTTATGTACACACAATAGCAAAACAAAATGATGGAGCACTGAGCTTTACTTTGCCGGTTGTTATGTATGCATAAAATTCAACGAGACTGTGTGCAATATCCAGTGGGTATACGAATGTAATGGGGTGTCATGTCATGTCAGCAAGATCTATCGCTCCTCTTGCAAAAGTCCTCTTCTCTCTTCCTTGTCCTAGATTCCAGAAAGTAGCCAAAATTGTTGGTGAGAATGGGAACTGGTGGGCGAACCATATATAGTATAGTTGTGTGTACTCTTAAAAACGTATTCAATGTTGTCGTCTTGAAATGATGCTAAAGATGAAACTACCATCATGCCATCACATCATCTATATATTAAGCTGCTGGGTCCTTCCACCCGTTCCATGTCTTTGTACAAACTCATAATCGCGTATTGAAATGTTGTGCAATGTTGATATTATTATCATTCTGAGTTATGTTATGTTCCTCCGGCTCAGCTTGCTCGAATAAAAACTGCGGATTTACGAATTCCCGATGAAACAAAAAAACGTGCTACTAAATTACCAAGCAGAATTATAACAACGTGGAGCAATATCTTGCAAAATTTTGGAAATTCCTGTATCTCTCGCTCTACATCCAATTTCGAGAAAAGCATGGTGCTGTGTACTTTTAACAAGGTACTACCATCATCCCACTAAAAATAAACAAGGTTACTTCGGGAATAGCAAAATGATACATCGTCAGATTTATATTATACTGCAGAAAGAACCTATATATACATATTATCTATCTATGAATATTTTGATTTTGTTCAAACACAACTGTTCCAGGCCAGCAAAAATCAATACAATCATTGCTTTATTTTTGGAGAACAGACCATCTTTTTTTACTACAGTAGAAGAAGCCACTACTACGAGTCTATGAATTGGAACACAGTTCCTCTTCTGTTGTCTCTGGGTAAGTACAGAAATTTCATCACTTTGTTTTGCTGATGCACCCTCTTCTCATCTCCTTTTTCTCCATTTCTTTCATCTCCCCCCATACCATATATATATAGTACATAAAAACTGAGAGTTTGAGTTGAAAATGCTCCCCTCCCGGAAAAAAACTCACATTCAGCATAATCCACCCACTTATACTTTCACCTGAAAGACACTCATCTTTCTCTCTACAGAGAGAAAACAACATAGATTAGAGTACACTAC
>JAANSM010003553.1:0-12697 GCA_036850725.1 Orchesella villosa | reverse complement strand
TATTCTCATATGAGCGATCACGAAATTTCGTTATAAGCGTATAACTCACGTAATGCAGAAAATCGACATAACAACGGTTGAGCTGTGTTGTCGATTGTCGAACGCAGAGGAGAAATAAGGATTATACATTTAGTTAATAATTTCATAATATGTAGATTTGGTATTTTCCTTGTACATGTAGGTTTTGTGCTGTATTTGTATATTATGAGATTGAGATTACCTATTTGTCGTTTGTTGGCTCTCTACGGATAGGAAGTGGAAAATGAGAGGGAAGTTGAGAGTCATCATGAGTCAATTGGTGATTGTGTAAGGAGCGTAAGGGACGTGTCTTTCTCTTTGTCGTTCATAGTGTAAATCGTTAGCTACTATTAATTTGGAAAAGATTTTAAATGTCATTTTTCTGTCTTAAGTGTTTTTGAGTTGTGATAGTTAATATCACTGATTAATCACGTTTTGTTAGCCTTCAGTATTTCGAATAAACATTTAGACTTTTATTAACTGAAGAACATGTCAATCATCAACCGTATTATTTCAGTCTAATACTCTTTTATTTCGCGTTTCATGGGGTTTTGCAAATGATAGTTAGCCCGCAGCAAACTGAATACCCTAAGTGTAGGACATACATTCAATTAAAAAAATTTCTTTTAATTGCAACATTGTAAAAACACACAAGGCAATTTCGTCTGTGCAGTTAAAAATAATGAGCAACCTTGAATAAGAAATGTAAGCCTTTAGGAAAAATCCACTGAAAGCTTGTATTCTGACATATTATTAAAATTTTAAACATACAAATGTATACAATATAATATTTTACATTATGACACCATTTGCACGTAATATTGATGTTGAAACGCTTGCTCAATATATTACGGATACATTTACGTCACTGTCAAGCACGCTTTGAAATGCACGATAAAAAAACCTATCTATCGGAACTTAGAAATGCCCGAAATTTATCATGTCTTCGCACTTTGCATTCACAGTAGGCTGATACACCAAAACGGTATAGCACTCGATTCAAGAAAACATAAAGAAAAGCTCAGGGATTGGCTCCTGTGCTCGATGCGGAACTGTAGTAACCTATCCCACAGCTTTGCTTTATGTTTTCTTGAATTGAGTGCCCCAAATGTTTGGACAATTAGCTCAGTGTGGTGGAATTGCTAATCTCTTAATATCTTCGGCTAATAAATTGTTTTATCATCGAGTTTTTAACTAATTTGTTTCACAAGGTGGAATATGCTTATTATTAATAAGTATATTCCATCTTGTAAACCAAATTAATTAAAAACTCGATGGTAAAAACATATTTGGTAAGACAAATTAAAAAGTTAGTAATAAATGAAATCTGGCGCCGAAAGCAAAACTACAATTTCAATCACGAAGCAGCTTTAACGGGAGTGTCGATATAGTATAATTCCTGAGTTCTCCTCTGTTTTCTTCAATTGAGAGTGCCCCAAACGTTTGGGTCATTAGCTCAGCGTGGTGGCATTACTAATCTCTTAATATCTTTAGCTAAGAAATTGTTTTTAAAGAGAATTTATAATGTTATGAATTGAATTTAATCACTTGAATTCAGAGGCCATTTACCAAATTTGTTATTACCATCTAGTTTTTAATTAATTTGTTTTATAAGCTGGATTATGCGTATTAGTAAATGATGTCTGGCAACGAAAGCAACACTACAATTCCAGTCACGAAGCATCTTCATAGACAGTGTTGATAAAGCTGTCGCAACTCATGTGTGTCGATTCGACAGGCTCCAATTTTTAACATTGTCATTGGTTAAGCAATCCAAAATTCTTATTGCGCAGTAATAAATATTGATTAATGTGTATGAGCTGATACTAAATTCCTTTGGTTCATTTAACTCATTTCAATTTCAGTGCAGTGTCACTCCCTTGCAAAATAATTATTGTTTGTGCGACGCCTCATCCAACTTAGCCGAAATCAAAATGATTACGATGCAGCTAACACATTTTTTAGTTCTGTTCATGATAAATTCATCTATATTTCTTCAAATTAAGGGAAACGAGACTAAAAATTTGACTGACTGCTTGATTCACACCATATACGGTGAGGAAATCGTAATTACAACACAAGATGACAACAGCCGCTCCGTAATCCGACTGCTTTTTAACACTAAATTCACCCTGACCTTTACATCTCAACAAATTCAGGATTACAGTTTCCTACCTGGATTAAACAACACTGACTATCTTGATAATGATGTCGAACTAGAAGACACTAAAATAGATAGCAAGAATGGTTATCTTCGATTTACTTCTAAACTCTCCAGCTTCTGTACGATGTTTCTTATTAAAACTCAAAGTACTAACGAGACTATTACTGCAATTCAGCGCTCCGGCCACGGAACATCTGACAAGGTTTTATTTCTAATTGAGATTTCTTCTTTGACTACAGAAAATGAGGTATTACAAGAATTCTCTGAAGAATTATTCAGTTCAGAGGGAATGCCATTTCATGCACCAATTGCATTTTTCAACTTGCAAACCCAAGAGTTTCTTTTGTTCTGTTACTTTTGCCCAGCGAAACTTTCTAAATTTAAAAATTTAAAAGCTAACACGAAGAATACATGGATTGCTTTGCATTCTGAAAATTTAAAAGTTAATCAAAACGGTTATGGTACCACTGTATATAGTCCTTCTCCATCGTCTTTCAGGACTGAAAACAAAAATTGTTTCAAAAATTATCACAGTGGAAGATCCCGTTCAAATTTGTTTGGTGAGCATGTACATTGTTCCTCAGCGGAATTATGGGTTTTATTAGCCCCGATACAGACTATACTAAATATAAGTTTAACATTAAACGCTTTAAAAGACCATCAAAGAAGTAGCCTCCAAAAATGGATGCTACAAATTAGATACGGCGAGGGAGTGCTGCAAAAGATACCCAACGTTTACATCTTCACAAGGGGTAACGTCATCCTTGCCGAGAAGTTTGAATTTGAGTTAATGGGTTGTATCCTAACTGAACAGCTTCAAACATTTCAATTTAGCGTTTTCACAGCACTGGATTTTTCATCTTGGGTTAGTCTTCTCTTACTAATTCTGATTTGTTGCTTCGTATTTCAAAATGTTTGGAAAGGTTTGGACTTTGTTTGGACATTTGTGGGAAGAGAATTAACACAACAACATGCAAGACTTCACGTTTGTATTATTTTAGCAGGCTTCTCAATTCTGGCGCACGTGTACGGTAGTACACTCTCCGCAGATTCAATGCAATTAATGGAATTTCCAGCATTTAAAACATTAATTAAGCGAGGCTATCGTTTTTGGGTTGGGGAGACATTGTCAATTTCAATAGTATCGAGATCTCTCTCGAACTGGACAAAGAATGGTTTTAAGCGTTTTCTTGGTGCAGATATGGCTGATCCAAAATTGTATTTTGTTGGAAAAGCAAATCAAAATATACATTGGTATTACAGTAATAACATGAAGATGCTTTCACATGCGGCAAAGTACGCACTTTTTATAACCAGTTTAACTTCATTTGATATGTTTAAGGTCATTGGGAAACAGTTGATCTCAGTTAATGAAAATCTGATTTGTAAAGCAGATAGAACATCTGGTGAGGTTGAGGTAAGTTTTGATCAAACTTTTAGAATATGGGGGTACTTGTCAAATAGATTCGCACAGCTGATAGCAAATATGTTAAGTAATGGAGATTACGTGCGGTTAAGAAGCTTAAAACTGGTTAAGGTTGGAAATGAAATGAAAAACATGGAGATGAGCAATGCTGTAGCCTTTTCGAAACCAAAACCAATCACTTTGAATTCCGTCGTGGGAGTATGTGGTTGGATTTGTTTTAGTTTTGGTAGTTTGTTACTTTTACGGTGGTGTATTGGTATGCGTAGAATTTGGCTAAAGTATATTAAGACGAAGGCAATGTATCTTAAACAACGAGTAGTTCTAAAAACTCGTGTTCAACCTTTTAATCCGAAATTTAGCGTTGGCTTACATAAATTTTTGTTTCGTTATTTTAGTAAAAACCACTGATAAAATGTATTTTTAACTAATGGTTCACGTGGAAGTTTTTGAATAGTATTGACAAGTTTCTGGTAAAGTCGTAAAGTGACCCGGACATTCTTAGTTCATCACAGGTAGATGGTAGAGGTTAGGTTAGTACTAGGTTAACTCTAGGTTAACATGATACCAAATACCGTTCTCGTGCTTCAATGAAATTTAATGTAGATGAAAAATTTGTGATAGAAATTAAAATGGTTTCCCTTCCAACGTTTAGAACTTACTGAATATTAATGTGCAGCAACTATACAATAAAAGCAATATATTTTTCAGCTTACCACTTTGCCACTATTACGCATTGCCAAGCAGTTTGGAAAAAACTAACGCCCCCCGCCCACTTACCTAACATACTAAGTACTTATTTATATTGATATCTCTTAATATGCCGGAAAGTTGTTTAAGTATATTGGTTTGTTTAACAATGTTATTTCATTAGTAAAATAAAATTGCATATACAATCACCTTTAATCATATCGCATATTGCTTTGAATTTATACTTACGGAAATTGAAAAAAAGTGGGTATGCACATGGCAGAAGAAACAAGAATGTAATTTAAATGAGTTGAATTAATGGATCTGAAGTTGTATTCACATTATACCGAATTTAAGATCTAGGAAAACATAATAACATTTTATATATCTATTGTTTATTATGGCAAAACACCAAATTTTATGTGTTAAGTATAATATTGTTAACAAGTGGGACAAGCCCATCAATAGACGGCCTAAGTGCAAATAATAAACATTTGTTACACCAAAATCACACAATATCACAATTGTATTCCTGAAATTACATAAGGCTTCATATTACGGATACAAAACAAATGTTTTTTTCTAATCCTGATACTTTTTTCCTCATCAATTTTACCTTGGACTGATTCTGCATTACTGTTAGCAGCATGTTCTAGATCGTTAATTTCAGCAATATCTTTCCGAGAATTTTCTTTGATAACGGGTAACACCTGATTCATATCATATTCATCCTCCTACCTTACAAAGGCACGAAGCTTTTTTAATTCTTTTGTTCATTTTTCTTGAATTCAAACTGCCGCTATTCATTTTTCTGTTTCGCAGTTCAGTTTTGGTTTGCAGTTTTGGTGGCAGTTTTGCAGTTAGCGCGTTGTCTTTCCATTAGGTGGGATCTCTGTAGCCCCGTCACATTCAGACGTTGAGGTTTCACGATGGCTTTTGCTATTCGCAGTGTGGGCAATATGATTATTCCCTACGTACATGCCACAGTAGTACAAAAAATGAGTTGTAGCTTACATTTACTATATCAAATATGTATGAATGTTAACTATATAATTGATAACAACATGCGTTATACTAACATACAGTTAGAGTAAAAATGGACAGACAGAACGATGTTATTAAGTTATTTCGCAACTTAAAAAATATTAACGTACTACTTAATGGTTCTCTTCTCTCTAAAAGATAAATCTATATAACCGAAATATCAAGATTTAAATAACCCTCGAGTGGTATAATCAAATGACAGCCGTCCGCTTATTACAACTTCGTCTTAAATACAAGAAAAAAGGTTCGTTGTAAGCAAAATCTTATAAGAATTGGCGGTCTCGTTCTATCCATCTTATGGAATGAGCCGGAATGTAAGCAAATCGGTCTACAACTCTGTGTAAATCGTGCGCTCCACTTCTCCATTCTATTCGATCTTCTACTACGTTTCCACGATTTGAGTATTTTGCTAGAGAGAAGAATTGGCCGACTACCCACATCCAAAGCACCAACGATAAATGCAGTTGACACGGAAATAAAAAATAATATAATACCAATTGCCACGTGAGGAATTATCTCACGTAGCACAATCCCCCAGTAAAAACACGCAATTATAACGAGCGCCCCATAAAACTGGAGAAAGGGCCAGAATAGCCGTTGGTAAATTTGGTGATGTAATCCCACAAAAAGTTGCAGTATTCTATAAAACATTGCAACCCTGTGCATCTCTTGAAATGAGGTTAATAAGGAAATTCGGCTAAGTTTTAGAAGCATTTTTAAGTAAGCATTTATAGAAATTACGGAAGGAACCACGAGAGTTATAAGTGGCCACGCAGTTGCAAAACGTGGTTGCACCATAATCAGATCTATGATGAAAAGGGAAAGTTTGTAGAACACGGATTTGCATGTATTCTCCCAACAAAATAATTTGGCGAAAAGAAAATGAGAACCAGGTTGAAACAAAGTGACAAGTGGGATAAACAAAATTCCGTTGACGGCAACGCTAGCTGTATATATTACAAGACATGTGCTGAGTTTTTTCAGACGCGAAGATTTGTACCCTTCGGGGCCGAACACTAGTCGAGCTTGTGATTAAAGCTGAAGTAAAGTATTGAAAAATGGGACGACCTCATCTCTGGCGCTATACATGGTGAAAATGAAACAGAGTGTAGCTTGATGTATACCTAAAACGATTACTCTTGTTACCGCATATCCCAACTCATTGGTACGTATACTAAGGATAAAGTTACAGGTGTAGAGAAAATTAGCAAGGAGGGTGGTAAAAACATAAAATTTGTAAATTGTCAAGTGTTTTCCTTTCGGTTCAAATTCGGGAATTCGAACCATTCGATTCAAATTGTGGTCCCACCGATTTGGGGAACATCCATAGAATTCCGCGGTTAGGAATTGGAATATTAGAACTTTTAAAGTAAGTCGTGAAATCATTTATTTTGCTGAGAAATGACTATTTAATGCTTTCAGTTTCTGATGTCGATGAGAAAAGAATAATTTTCTCCTTACTGATACGAAATTTGCTTCATATTTGTATAGCCGGTTGTTCCTAACCAGCTAAAATTTGTTTTAAATACTTGATTGGCAAATATTAGTTTTGTCAAATTTGTACGCCCTTTCGAAATACTTCCGGGGTAACAAAACACTTAAAATACGTCTTGGTCGTAGAATTTCAGGATGGGTAGAAAACGCCTTTAATGTAAAGGATGGAAATCGTAGCCCGCTGGATTTGTAGGCTCAACTGAGTAAACTCAATTAAATGATAAATATTCCAATGATTTCCCTTCGAGAATACAAACTTAGTAACATATTAGACATCATTAAAAGTTGGTCATTGACGTCAAGCCTTTAAATAGGCAACTTTACATGTCGCGAAAACGAAGCATTTCTTGTTGCTCCAACATTTCTAAAATTATTTTGGACTCCAGTTTTCTTGGGATATTGAATATGTATACGGAGCGTTATTATTCGATTACAATCATAATATCAGGGGCAAACCAGAAGGGTTATTAGAAAATTATATCAAAATTACACCCAATACTTGTTAAAAATAAGCATGATGTAAAATTTAAAAAAAGGATGGATTACGACAAATTTACGTCTAATACGATTATTCCTTTACGATTATAATATTTCCAACTTTGTAATATTTTTTGCAATAATATCTTTTACCATTATCTTGTCTCCGTGTATGCAAAGCATGAAGGTTTACGAAAACATAAACACGCAAACAGAATGTCAAGGAAAAAATGTAGTTTTCAGTTAACGCAACGAAATTTTTATTAGAAAATATGTCTGATCGTGATAAATTTTTTTTAATAACCCAGGCAAGACATAAGTAAAAATTATTGGTATTGGATAAAAATGATTGTATTCCGAAGAAAGCATATCTGATCTACCATTTAATGAATTTAATACATCAAACTGGACATGTACAGTTTGGATATACAAAAGTATATATAATGATGTATATATGGTAATGTATTTGTATAAACATTTCATATTTCCATCCGTTTGATCTTTTGTAACAACTGAATTTTCTTGAAAATTCGTCAAATATATGTTCAGTATCCGTAGGTATTTATAATTGTTTGTGAATTACAGTTAATTGATGGTTCTGCCGCTTTGGTGGTTTATATTATAATTTACGAAATAATAAGTGAGAGTCAAAATTAGTATGACTTATTAAACAAAACTCCCTTTTTATTTTGGTTGTTAAAAAGCTACTTCTTGTTTAAGCTGCACATATACAGGTAGTAAAACTGCTTAAATAACGAGTTTCAGTCTTTGTTCAATAGAAGAGCATCATTCTTCTCTTATACAAGTTTATATTCGCACACGTACCGCGAGAAAGCTTGAGTACCTCATTCACATTTCCGCTTCAAGAACCTAAGTCGTTGTTCATTATCTTTAAAAGCTATCCTCTCACGAATGGAGTAAATATGGTGCAAATTTAATGGAAATATTTCGTTTAAAAAACGATTGTAAAAAATGCAAGTACTTTCTTAAGAAGCAATCTTGGTTGACGTTAAAATGACTGTCTTAAGCATCACATTGAGTAGCTCTTTGATACTGGAGATTCATGAGAGAGTTGCCAAATTTTTTAAGCAAATTCCATCATACGTATTTAAACAGCTTGTAAAGCTTAATTCTATTGGTGTTTATCTCTTTCCATCCACCTGTCATTATTAGATAATGTTTTTAATGGGAATTAGGTGGAAATAACATTTATTGTACATCCAAGCATTCGGAAAATACTTTTTCCTTCATCAGGGACAAGAGAGTAGCAGCGGTCTATGAATTCTATTGTAAATCTACATTTCATAAATCATTATCTGTAAGTAACATGAGTTATTAAAATTATCTCTCTGGTGGTTTGGAATTTTAATTCTATTTAGTTGGTGAAGCTATAAACATGGCTGTTTTTCCTTTGGTCCTATTGCAATCGTGTACAATTTTTTTATGGAACCGTGACCTCGATAAAAGGAATTATACTAATTCTCACTTGGAAATTTTACACACTTGCAACATTGAAATGAAATTGAATTGTGTCATGATCCAACATTTCAACTACTCAAACCTTTCCCCAATAACCCAAGGAAAGTATATTGAAAAGGAAAATATTCTTAACATATTTAGAGTGAAACACTCAATCGCTTGTATGACTATTGTTTCCAACCGATATCTCCTTAAACGAAGTCGATATGACACTTTTGTGAAAATCGATGGTCAATTCGTTATCGAAATGGACTTCCAAAAGGTTCATAAAGATAAAATTGTCGAGTCTATTTTAAAATCACCTGCTTTCTTAACATTTATTTTTGTGCTACTTCCAAATGCAACAACTGCCGACTTCGTTCTCGCTGAAAGTAGCATTATAACGACATCTGCAAAAATCATCGTCCATAATCAACAGCAAGGGTTAAATTTTATATTACTTAATTTAGCCAGCTGTGACAGATTTTGTGAAGACGGTATCTGTTATCCCATTTCTGTAAAACTTCAAAATATTTCAGCCAATATAACCCTCACAGAAATCCAGCACCAATGGTATGTACACAGTTCAAACTGGCTAAAGTATGTTTCCAAACCGTACTTTAACCGCGTAATTCCCCCATGCGACAAAATTCGTAGCCTCACCAAAGGAAAGTTTTCCAACAGGTATAATTCGTTTAGAGGTGAATCCTGCATAAAATTGATAATAGATTTTTATCATAACTGCACATCACCTGATTGTGAATCCTTCGTAAATGAATACATCGATTTTAAGATGATTAAAGTCCGGAATGATACTTCGCTATGGGTATCAAGTTATGGGTCATCCTACAATGGATACACTTACAAATTTTTCACTCCGTTTCCTGGCTTCGAAGGTATTAATATTTGGTCCTTATTACACCCCATTTCATTATCTTGGTGGATCGTTATTGTATTATCGGTAGCAGGAACATCCTCAACGTTACATCTATTGGGGGTTAAAGCCTCGTTTTATAGTGTAGTTCAAATTACCCTGGAACAAGATTTTAATATAGAGCCGATAACTTATAAGCATATTTTGGTACTTACTACCTTTATTATGGGTGGAATCCTTATCAGAGCTGCGTACACATCCACGTTGTATTCATTTATCACTGAAGTACCACTACCGAAAATACCGAAGTCGCTGAATGAAACGCTTGAAAATCCGGGTATCGACATTTTATTATCGAATGCTGGTCTATACCTAATTACTAAACCGGTATTGAAAATAAGAGTCGATAGAAATGCTGTTGAAAGGATTCCGTTGTTGAATAAACGCGGTTCTGTACTATGGGAGTGCCTGCTTGGCTCAGTAGGTCCTGGGACGACTTACATAAAGTTATACCAAAATTTCACCAACAGAAACCCGATAAATTGCATATTAAACTCAAGTAGATTTAAGAAAACCATGTTACGAACTAAAAAGAAATTGAGACGATTTGCCCTTCTATCAACATTGGAATCGTTTCATGCAAATGCTATCACATTATTTGGAAATCGCATGGTTTTTCAGAATTTAGAACCAGATACCATGGTTCAATTACACGGATTTACGTCAAGCACGAAACATGCCTTTCATGAATATCTTACAGTTGATATTGGAAGATTAGAAGCTTCTGGTATATTTGGTATGTTGAAGAAGGCGTCTACAAATATGCGGAAGGTATTAGATTTGAGGGAAGAAAGGAAGAAGCTTCCGAGACAAAGGTTTATCAATATTTATACAGCCATTAACTGCAAAAGCTGTACTTTCGATCAGGTTAAAGCCGAAGATGGAAACGATGAACTTTCTCAGATCGAGTCTTTGCGGGTAATTTGGTTTATATTCTTTTTGTGCATCACCATAAGCTTTATGGTATTCTTTTCTGAGGTATTACTTCAAGCCTTCAGGATTCTGCAATTATGGAACAACGAGAAATGAGTACTAACAACGTGCAACAGATTGTAACGTATAATTGTACTTTGGCTTAATTTGTGAAAAAATGCTAACACGTATTTAAATGCATTAATAAATTAAAACTGTTCAAGCAAACACCAAATTAGCATTGTAATCCCTTACGTTTCTTGATTAAGGAGGGTTTGTGACAAGGGAAATTCTTTGCAAATGTCTTTCTAGAATGTTTTCATGAGATTAATGTCGATTCTATAAAGCAAACTACCATTGCCATTCCCATCAAAACCAATAGAATAGTAATTATAGCTTATACTTTAGTTATCTCAACCTTGTCAGGACCTACCCTTATCACACTTTCATGAAGCAAGCCCTGCTCAATCCGTTCTTGCCACAAAGACACGGATACAGAAATACAAGATACAGAAAAGCAAATCAGCAAGTGTTATCCTTATGCAAAGGACATGGACATGAAACTATAAATACAGAACGGGTTTTGCACTGGATTGGTAATTTTGTACATATTATGTATCCTACAATTAGATAAATATCGCTTTTTACTGTAGGTTACAATTTACTGATATAGTTAATAATTTGATGGATAAGTGGAACATGCTCTTACTCCGCGTTTTATATGTAGCTAAATAAATAGTTTTGAACGTCTCTATTATCCTAGATAGTTACGTTTTAAGATGGTGTCACTTTTGTACTATGGTGGTGTCACTTTTGTATACAAATTTGACGCCATTTGTAGTGGCATCAGATCGTCGTGGTGTCACTCATTGACTGTCAATCATTGTCACACGGATATGAGATTTTATACAGAGGGTTTAAAGAAACTACATAGTCAGTTTGCATTAGTGATATCTAGCATTTTAGTGGTAGCTAACAATATTAGAGGGCAACTAAGCTGGCGAGAAAAATGGTTCTCAAAGGGTAATTGTCCTCGCGGGTAAATAGCGTAGACCTGACCAGATATCGAACTTTCAAAATTCTGTTTAAAAGTCAATTGATTTTATTCCATGGTGATAATTCCGATGGTTTAGTTATCATTTGAATTCATTATGTTTTCTTGCACCGAATGGGTAAACTAATAGCAATGGGGACGAAAAATGACACAACAAAAGCTACCTTTAGGAATTGTTATAGGAATTTTCCATAAAGGCCCACGCTTTTCGTTAATCAAACCGTGTTTTCAATTAATCTGATATTCGTCCACACAACATACTTCCTGTAAACATTCTGACAACTTTAAATTAATTAAAACTGAATGTAAATCACACTTCCTGTTAATCATAAATATTGTTTTTTCGTTTAAAACGGTATTCGTTTCGTTTTTCTGGATCGTTTTCGTTTTTCGATTTGTTTACAAATGAAAAACGAAAACGTCGTTTCGTTTTCAACTCGGAAACGCAAACGAAAAAAACGCGTTTTCGTTTCGTTTATCGTTTTTTTAAAAACCTTGTCAA
Organism: Orchesella villosa; assembly: GCA_036850725.1. NCBI lineage: Eukaryota > Metazoa > Arthropoda > Collembola > Entomobryomorpha > Orchesellidae > Orchesella > Orchesella villosa. Next base: position 527 of record JAANSM010003553.1, on the reverse strand, counting down.
ATCGGACAAATTCATGCATTTTCAGGGTAATTTTAATCATTTCTAAGATGAACTTGGAGTGAAGGAGTATAATTGGGTCGTAAAAGTGGTTTAAATTTAATAAATTTAAATACATTAGAAGCTTAAATTATTACATATTTCGGATACACTTATTAAAACAAAAAAAATCCTCTTTTCATAACAAATATTTCAATACTTCTGTTTTTGATTATATTTATTGTCAGAATTGACATATTTTATATTTTAAACCTTATAAACATCAAGTTTCCCTAAAAACCGCAAAATATCAAAGAAAAACAATAGACGGTTTTCGTTTCGTTTTTTACTGAAAAACGAAAACTAAAATCGTTTATAAGCAAAAAACGAAAACGCGTTTATCGTTTCGGTTCGAAGGGATAATCGAAAACTATGACTACGCCTTCGATCTGCCTCAACGATAACGAAATGGTGAAGCAAAACGTAGTTTAGATATTTCAAACTTTATGATGATTCTTACTATTTAAAATCACTAAAACAGTAACACCAAA
>JAANSM010003552.1:0-12698 GCA_036850725.1 Orchesella villosa | reverse complement strand
GTTTTTTTGGTTTAGTTTAGTATTAAAGTATGCACGCCTTCAAGTTTTGAATATGAATGGAAAAGCAACACCACACCACCAACAGTCACACATTATTGCATATGCTATATGGTTGATTCAAGTGAGTACCTGATGAAGGATGATGATAAATTTCGAAATTTATGCTAAGTTGCTCATTAGAAGAAGCGTTAAATTCATGTTTACTCTGCATGAGTTTAAAAGTTTCTTTGCAAAAGGGTTGAAGTATGGAAGAGAAAATGGTAAGTTATGGATTTTAAATGATGACTGCAAGAAATCCACGTGCGACAAGTTTTATTGGAGCGGTGTATATCGTTGATCATAAAGATGAAAAAATACTTTAGTTTAATCTAACATACGCTTATAGATATGACGATTAAGTTTTGCTATTTTTAAGAGATATATACACGCTACGTTAGGACATAAATTTGATAGTAAGTATATAAGTATGAATGCATATATATATTATATTCTTTCTTCAAACTCAACATGAAGGAATATACAACACTTTGAGCACTAAAAAGCTGGTTGATTTCATCATAGGTGAATATACATGCTAATGTTATTAGTAAAATAAACTAACATATTTCATCCTAAAGGTTCTTCACATAAAATGGAGATGAACGAAGAATTTGAGTGAAATAAAATTAGGAAAATTCAATTTGACTTATTTTCCTCAACGTTTTACTGCAATGTTCATCGACGAACAATCACTCACTTATGCAATACACTCTCTACATAGTTCACCCGCTCACCCTCACCGACAAGGTGATTGCTATTTGCTATAGAGCACACATCATAAAAACTAAAAACAAGATGAACCCAAAAGAAGGGAAAACGAAAAATTTCTTTCGAAATCAGAAGAGGTTAAGGTGGGTCTCCCATTAGCTCAACCATGCTTTGGGAGAAGGTGACAGGGTAGCCATATAAAATGATGAAAATGACTATGATCACCGATTCCGAACACGAATCCTCCTTAACAAATAACGAGCAAACGTGCCTCTGCCTCAAGCAATACAATGATGCATAATCACATTCTCTCTGGTTGAGAATCATTACTCTCGGACAGGGAAGAAAATGATCTTTAGGAGACGATGAGCACGAAGAAAAAACTAAATATATTTTTTTGCAACTTTGACTTCTCAAATGAAGCACTACTAAACAAACTCCCATATTGTACAATCATGCATATCATATCATAAAAATAAAGTCCACACCATATCATATCATATTGTAATACCCATCTCTTTTCTGAGAGAGGGGATCAAGAAGACAAGTAGACATGATACATAAATATGTGCACACGCATAACTTTAGATTATATGGTCATTACACAGTGTTGGATGTCATGCTTGTGGGTGAGCGACCATGTAAAACATGCTTTTTCTTATTTAAAGGTCATTGAAAAGGTGTGAGGTAAAGCACCATCATCATCATTGTCATGTCTTTCTTTTGATGTAACTTGTATTCATTTTCATATACGTTAAGATGCCATCTCGTTTCAATCTTATCTCGTTTTACATCACTTGATCCAGTCTAAATCATTGAGAATGCATAAGAAATTGCTGTAGCTTATTTCATTGCACACCTTTCCAAAAGTAATGTGAAAATACTAGTCTTTGCAGAATGCAGACTATGGAGGTTTATGCATAACGTGTCCTTTTTTCAATTGCAGATTTAGTCAGACTTTGACGAGATTTTACTTGAGACTAAGAATTTTCTACTGAGAAACAGACATTTTGAGCCGATAATATGGATTTTAGGTATGCATGCATGCAAAATTGGCCATCACGAATGCAATCTTTTAGGATGATACGGTGTAATACTTATGTAACCACGTTTATCACGACGATGATATGATGAGAAACATTTTTATGAATCAGAAAATCAGGAGGTGTTGTCTTGTTCAAGCTTTGTTAAAGGGTTGAGTGAGTAACACACCATCTGTTAGGCTTAATTCAAAACCTCTATAACTTAGCATAACACAAGGTAGACAAACTTAATTATTCAGTTATACTTCAGTTAAAATTCCAGATGCATTTATACTGAATGAAATATTTAATCGACAGCTGATGAAAGAGGAGTGTCTGCTGGTGTATCCATTCACAATTGAAGATACAACAGACCTTAAACACGTTTATTTTTAAGCCTATAGAAAGAAGCCACAGTAGATTATGATAAAGCTAAGCAGAACAATTCGAAGTGATATGGCATGATCATATTTTAGTTAATACTGATATAATGAAATGACGTCATATAATGTCACTTGCTATGTTGCTGCCATTGCATTGCATTGCTACTGTCGAGTTGGAATGAAAATGAATATCATATTAACTTTTAACATTTTCCAGTATAAAATATGAATGTAACAATCAAAACATGCAACGAGATCAATTTCATATTTTGCATAAGAAACAACCTTTTGGGACATTTTCTGATGAGATCTGTTTCAGAAGGTTATTGAGAACTTGGAAACCCCTACTTCAAAGGTTGATTATGTTGGAATTTATAATTCAATGTTGTATTCAACTTTGGGAGAATCATTTAAATCAGCAAATAATTTGCTTTCACTTGAATGGTCTGCATATCTGCAATTGTCAACGTCTAAAATAACTGGATCATGCTGGGTGACGTCTGACGTCTGATGTTAGAAGCTTTAACTTTATATAAATAGACGGAAATTTAGGATTCTCCATGTGTCTTTAGCCCTAGCTCAGTGGTTGTAGTCAGTCCTTCACTCGAAAATTTTCGCCAATCTTGGTAATTTAACTTCCAAAATGAAAGCCATATTATTGGTGGTAGTTTTCGTAGCAGTGGCATCAGCCAAGGTAAAACATAAATTTGGTTATATATTGAAGCTTAAAAACTTTCTATTATACACAACCAATAATGTTATCTTTAACAAAACCCCAACCACAGCCACAATTTGGATTAAGCAACTTGGTGCCGTTGCCGTCGGTCATCCCATCCGGACCAAGCTACTTGACAATTTTCAGGACAGTGAGCACCGTGCACTCCGCCTTATCCAACTCTCCACTGAAACCATTCCTTCCCTTCCGTGACTGAAATGGCTATGGGAGCATACAGGGCATACCAAACGGCAAATGATATTCAAGAAGGTTTTAAGAAAGCAAATGACTACGTGAACTCAATGGTGAAGAAAGCAATTGACTCTGCAAACATTCCCATTGACCAAATCATGTCCAGCCTCCCTGCTTCCGTTTCTGGATTCTTGCCACAAGTACCAGCAGTAACCAGCCCAATCACTAGTGCACTTCCAACTGTTCCATCTATCAGTTCCATGGTGGGATAGGCACAGTATTGTCAATTTCAATAATTCTACACGAGAAACTCTTTCAAAATCTTGATAGTCACAACAATATATGATTGAATTTTAGCTTCTTCATTCGCTTTTCAAAGATTAAAAATGAAATAAAAATGGTTCATCGTATGCCTTTCATTTTTTCAAAATCATCCTTTGCTTCACACACAGTTTTAGAGTCTAAACACGGAATCGAATGAACCCCATGAATTCTGTGTTATACAACCCCTTCATGAGCCTACTGACAACTGACAAGGCTACACAAGACTCCTGGAGCATAATAAATTTTAAGATGAGCAAGGGTCAGAGATTCCCACTAACCTTTTACCTCCCACTTGTTACTGAAGCATTTCTTTAGAATTCTACCGACATAATAGGATATTATCAAAGATAAGCCGCAGTAGTCCACGTCCACACTGCAAGACAAATGCAGCTCATTTTAAAAAACGAAATCTTATGCGGATGATGTACATTGTGCATATGAGGATCTATAGCCCTATGGCTCACTGGGTGATAAGGATTTCTGTGGTGTACATACGCCTCATACCGACTCAAAGTTGTTATGGTTAGACTGCTTCGTTGGTTTGTGTTTGTACCAAAGTTTGTACGTTTGTATTCTAAAGGTGTAGCTATATTTATGTAGGTAGAAAAAAATATATTCCTTCATAACCTACATTCATATACAAGTGGCCACTTTTCAGGGACGCTAGAACCAGCTTAAAACAGTTACTTTTACTTGTGCAGAACCTTTCAAAATTACCATTAACATTAATACTGTTTGTTACTTATACTTTCCAGGTGTCCCAAAACTGTATTTAACTGAAGCTATTGGCACTTGATTTGAGTCTACCTTTTCATAATGCACGACATTTAATGACAAAATCAATACCTTTGTATAATTTAAGCGTACTATATAGTTTAATTTAAGCTATAATGATGACTTATCCATTACCTAGGACTGAGAAGCGACCCCTTTCTCCAGATACTGAACAGATAGAACTAGATTTGGACACAAAGAAAGCAAAACATGATGATAGCTGTGCTGAAAATCAAACTGACACAAGTCTATTATCAGAAAAATTCGGGCTCGAAGTGGGCGAGGCTTTTAAAGTAAATGGAACAGTCTCTCAAACTCCAGGGAAATATACTATTGAAGGAGTCGCGGAAGAAGTCAATGCCCACCCTTCTAAATTTGGGTTTACTTTCTCCCTACCGGAGAAAGTGCACGCCTCTGGATCAATTACAATTCAACAGGCAGTGGATGTGGAACAAACCGATTCAGAATCCGACCCGGAAGCGTTGCCTCACAAAATCAATTTGAACACGTATACCGTGCTTCACGATACCAATTTCTTGGGAAAAGATTTCAAACCGGAAGGTTACGGAGGAACTGTGGAGCTGTCTGGTGTTGGCTATCCTATTCATTCCCTTAGGTTCGAGTTTGGTCATGGGATTCTTGAAGCTCAAGTTTTCTCTGGAGAAAATATTGGAATTTTTAGAATTGTTCCAGCGTCAGATGGGACTGCTGGTGAGATTTCTTGGAAAGTGGATCGGAACAAGCTTGCTATACTTTGCCAATAGCGTTAAAACGGCTGCTTAAATTCCTACAAGGAACACAACTTGATTCTGAAGATAAGTTTGGGATCATTTATTGTAGCTTATCATCAATCAATTCACAAAAGTATTACAGATTTTAATTTTAGGCTAGTTTGCTGATTGTACAAAGTACAAACCCGTTTTTATTGAAAGAAATTAAAATCAAATTGGTATTAACGATATAATACCTTTCATGTTAACTTAGTTGTTCATTCATCTTTGTCTTTTTGAACTGAATAATAATTATGTTCTCATAAGGAAGTTTTTTGTAATCATCAGGAATTTTTACGGATTTTCAAGAAACTCCCTTCATTTCTCTAAACGCATCCATTAATCATCACACAAAATCCAATTCCTTTCCATTAGACCCCCAACATTGAAATGATCAAACTGATCTCGTGATTTTTACGACCTCACAACCAAAACACAATAAATAATTTGTAAGGAGGTTTGCAAAGGATGATCTTTAATTACTTTGGCTGTTGAATTAACTGTTCACTCTCGTGAATACATCTTTCTTCTACTCCAACATCGAATTAGTTTAATACATTCCTCACATATTGTCGTTCTGATGTGCTTAGAAAAAGCGAAGAATTTTTGGGGTTTGAGTTTGAACTGAACCTGCTACATGAAAGCATCTTGATTTTCAGATTTCTTGTTTGCTAATTGCTATTTCGTGATTAGGTGGCTCGATCTAAGCAAGCAGATTTAATTATCACATGAGACAGGTTATGTTATGATTGCCTGGTAGAGAATAGATACAGAAACATGCCTACTTTGAACAATTTTATTATCAATTTTATTATTGTTGTGAAGATCCAGTTCAATGTCAGATTAAAACAAGCAAAGGAGATGTATATGTAAATCCAATAAAAACCATAATCAAAGTAATTTTAGAGACATGGATTTTTAGATCTGTTGAAATTAAAGTTTTAATAAATTTACGAAAATGTTCTTAAAATTCACGAAAACGAGCAAAAATCACAAAACAAATGATTCAATATAATTCGAATTAGCATACATAACTTCTTCGCAACAGCATCTCAATCTCAATCATTTCAGTTTATACATAGCTCAATGATCACGTTTAATATAAAAATGAGTAATGTAAATTGGATTATGCTAACTTCGTGCCACTCACCAGGTAATGTTTTTATAGCAAAATATGACTTCAGGCGTTCGCAATGCTACTCTATGCAACGATCATTTATTCAGCAATAATCTACGACGCTTCTTCTCTGGCTACTGTAAAACCACATTTGCATGGCCACCTTAGCTTGCCACCACTTATACCAACTACACTTCCCCTAATTTATCTTTGTAATTAAAATTCATGAAATGGAGTATACCTAATGGGTTGGGAATGATGTGAAAAATGCTTTGTGAATACACAAAAACTCTTACACTCTTATCATCCATCCCCCAACATTTTTAATGCTAACGTATCCATTTTCCTGAAGGAAGAGTACTTCAACTCCAACCTCTGTCAAAAAAGTAATGAAAGTAACATAAATCTGTGTGGTTTCGCAGCAGTTAGTAGTATTAGGGAATTGTTCTTAGCTCTATGGCATCTCATGTCATTTCATAGCTTCTGGGCACGACATCATCATCATCACGTAATTACTTTTCCTCTTAATTAAGCAATTAATTGCTAATAGGATACTTGACTGTAGATTAAAAGCCAAAGATTAGAATCATCATCATTTTTATCCGTCTTACTCGTAGCCTTATAGTTTTTCATTATTCACTGTTAAATTGCAAGCTGCTGAACTACAATTGTAATGAAATCCAGTGAAAATCCATGTTCGATTTCAAAATCGTAGAAATACATTATTTCTTACTTTCCGTGCAGTTCTCATTATTTTTGTTGCTAGTGCTTGTTAGTAAGCAAACTTCGCATTCGCCTCTATCTCTACCTTGTCGTTAGCCTGGACTAGACCATTATGAAGATGAGATTCCAATGTTGATTTGATAATTGCACATTACTTTTTTTATTTATGGGCCCAAATGATCACTCCAGACTGTTTTCTGGACTGAAGCCAAGTTGCAATTCAAAACTTAATGGTTTTAACAAAGGACAGAGTGTTTCAACATTTCAAGGGAATCTTGTGCAAGTAAAACTACCTTCTTTTCTAATCAAATGTAATCATCAATGCTATTTATTTTTCTTTCTGTTGAAGAAGAAGAATATTTTACTTTATTCAGAGGCCAAACTCAAAAGACCATTAAAATTAGACTCGTTCTTCTTCACCCATTTGCCGAATATTTCCAAACATTTGTCATAATACCAACCCAAAATATAATGCCTAATAGAAAACTTTTTTTTGCGCAGTATCTTTTCTCTCCCTTTTCATATTAAAAGATCTTATTTGAAAATGAGTAATGTTCACAAAACACGATAAATTAATATAAATGAAGGAGAACGAAGCATATCGCATATCCTCATGTTTGTATTAATATATACTATACTGATTACATTGTAAATTTATCTGGTTTCTCGTGAACAAGTCATTAATCAAAAGGTAGGTTTTCAGGTTTTATGACATAGACTGCATGTTCCGTGTCCAATGCCCTCCACAGCAGAAAAGGTGCCGACTGGATTGTGTAATGTATTGAGATTCAGACAACAGAAAACATTCTTTTTGTGCATAAATCGTACACATACCGAGTTCCACTGCGCCTATAAATGATTACTGATCTGCCCACTTGGTTTTGTCACTTTTTGCGAAANACTTTTTGCGAAAATTTGCAGCCAGTTTCACCTTCAGTTTTCATATATATATATATCTATAGCATATAGTTAAATTCTAACTTGTGAACAGAAGAATGCCTACCCAAGTTACCATTTCACATTTCATTACTTCGCACTAATGGAGGGAGAGAAATAAGTAATTACCTCAAGTTTTATTATCGAAGTGGATGATTGATGATATGTTAAATATTGCTTTTTAAATGATCATGTATGTATGAAACGAGAGATGTAAATGATGAACAAGGTTTTCACATGAAACTAGTCATTAAAGCCGAGAGCAGAAGTGAATAAAAAGATATAGAAATTGTAAGAAGAAGACTGCCCCTTTGCAAAATAACCCTGCTAAATTGGTTTTTCAATGTTGAATGTCAGTGGCTGGATATTTCATTTGATATTTAATAAAGTGGAAACTAAATTTCAGCTCTGATTGGGTTGCGGTGAAGTAACTTTTTGTATCCTTTTTAAGTTCAAGTCAAATGAAATCATGCAATTTTACAGGTAGGAAAGTAGTAGGTACATAGGTACGTAGGCAAGATACGGATTAGTGTAGCATATAGATGTGCAATTTGACACATTTTATCCAGATTTCTCTGTCATCATTATGTTAATGTACCTAAGAAAACCATTACCATTATCTTTAAGATCAACTAGTTCACGGTTCACAGCTTAGTCTGGGCGTTTTATTCACTACAGTTTTGCTTCCTACATTGACCTCTGTATTCCATCAACATATTTTTGTGATAAAAACACCTTGAAAGTCGAAATTTTCATTGTTTCAAGTGCAATTATGTAAGCCGATTATTGCTGGGCATGTATCTTGATGTAGACTGTACATTCGTCATAAATTCAAACGCCTATGGATAAAATTATGAAAAAGCAAGATGTGGATTACTCTCATAGTCTCATATTTTGAGGTACAGGATAAATACTAATGTATCTCATTCCATGACAAGAAACCACAAGCAAATGGGGAAATTATGTCTTAGTCCTGAAGAGTAACAAGATGAAAAGACATAAAAGTTCAGAAGCTACAGGCATTTTGGTCTCAAAAGTCTCATGTACAATTTTTTATAGACGATATATTTTCATGTCCTTTTAGTTCTGGTCTTCAAGCCAAGTAAATATCATTGTTTTTACCTTTTTCTTGTCTGCCTCATATATATTTAATGTTGAATGTACGCTTGTAATGTGGAGGAGGAGGATGAAACGGAAATTTTGCTTCTTACAGAACAAAAAAAGGCCTTCCTATTTTTACTCTTAAAGGTGATGAAAAAATATTGTACTTTGTAGAAACTACAAAAGAAGCATAAATATTACGCATCACTACCACATCAAACATTATTATTGTTCCAAACTACATCCTCTCTAAACAGCAATGAGATGCTTTAATATGTGGCTTTCTTCACACTGAGAGAAAATGATGATAAATGGTGGGAACCTGTGGACAATGTTCCCACGCAGAGCAATACTTGTAAATTGGGCATTGCTTCGCCTTATTAAGATCAGAATTGGGGAGGATGTGAGATGTGATGCTGAGGTGTTGGTTGAAGTTACATATTTTTGAAGACGTTCTAGTGAAAAGTAGTAACAATCGTGTACCGAAATTACACCGTTTACGAGGACCATGACTATATCATATTAACCTACACGAAATAGGTATCTCATCTTGAAAGATCTCATTCTATTTCATAAAACAAGCTAAACCTTATCCATAAACGTCCACTTTATCAACAAAAATTCTTTCACCAGCGAACTCTACCCGGAATCTTTGAAACAACACCATTATGAACATTTATAAATCGGAACTACCACTCAAATTTTTTATAATAAACTCTCGAAACAGTATTAAACAAGCTTGATAAAAACAAGTACATCCGAAAAATTACTAATTTCAAAAAGGTCAATCATCCTGCTCTTTTAGTTTTAGTTTAGAAGACAATCTTAAAAGCCTCTACTTCCACCTTGGATTTTTTAACTGAACCAGATATTCCACTTCATGCTGAACATTATTGCCTGTACCTACAAGAAAGGGATTTTAATGGATCATTAGTACACCGCCGCCCCGTAACATGTTGGCTCTAGCTCTGGCTCTGGTCTTCCTTATTTTGTACTTTTACTTTTAGCTTGTTACAGGAATTGAATGGCCTTTTGCCATTTATACAAACATAAAAGCACATTTTTGCAGGTTACTTTAGTCAGCTTCAGACCAGTTTTACTTTTTGTGTTGGTGTGCTGTATATGCTATGCTTGCGCTTGTCTTCCAAACAGACCATAACTACGTACACCATAAACGTTTATGGATGAAGTCCCACCGAAAGCGTATAGAGTGCAACTGCTTCTGCGCTGCTCATTTTTTAAAACCGGCCGTACATACGTAGTTCGTAGTAGTGATTGGGATTACTAATGCAGGTATTTTTCATTTCTTTCTAGAACTTGACTTTTGTTCTGTTTGTTAGAAATGATGACGATATACTTTTATATACTCAGTATACATATGTGTATAGTATATATTATGATTTAACAATTTAATGGGTTCGCATATGGAGAGAAAAAGAAAAGTGACTTGATTTGATTCGGCTCCTGGTAGGGCAACTCAGCGAAAGAGCAGAGATAAATGTTTTGGAATCTCAATTTTGACGAGGACATTAATCACTTGCTTTCTTCATTTTAAAAACTGTCTTGTATGAAGTAATGCAGATAACTGCCTGACTACTATATAGTAGGAGATTGTATTACAAAAATATATATGACGAATGCTTTTGTTATCAAAATTTTCTTCAAATTACAAACATTTTTTGAAAATATCGTTTACACCCATCTACACCACAATAATCATGAAGTAAAAGATGCATTTTACTGGCTTATCAAAGCCATTAAAAGTTAGCCATTAAAATTTGATTCCCACCATCACCAATCCTTTTTCTATCTCAGCCTATTTGAAATTCTGCTCGAATATAGATCGTAAAATTAAGCACTATTTGCAGACTACAATTTGCAACTTGTTTTTCTCAACTATTGTGCTAATTTTATGGCATATCAAAAACCAAATGATTATAATTATGAAGGGCACAGCAAGCGCCCATCAACAATTTGTAAGCGTTCATCACAGGTAACTCTATAAAATGTAAATAATTTTGGTAGAAATCTAATTCAACACCAACAACCATTCTCCTCCTTTTATCTTTTCATAATAATAATCCCCCAAAAAACCGACAGCTGACAACTCAACTGTAAAATTATATTAATAACTGGTATGAAATGAATAAGCAAATCTTAAAGGCAGGAGAAATGACTGACTCTCATCCATGATAATATGTAATACATGCAAATATATCAAATATATATAAGATGGTGTTTTTACCATAAAGAAAGAATTACCTGTTTTTACTTTACTACTGCGTATTGTTCGTCCAACAAGTAGAAATTATTTTAGCACATTAGCTCCTTGATTCATCCATCAGCAACACCCAAAGAAGAAACTGTGATGAGCACTGCAGGCGTCAGAAATGAGGCTTGGCTGATTCAGCGATTTCTGCAAATAAAAAATATGAAATATTAAGAATTTTTCTTCCTTCAACTCCATCCTTTGAAATCTAGCTGGTATGTTTTGGGATTTTGTGTAAGCCTTATAGATATAAAGATTTGACAGCGTAACAAATATGGATGAGAAGTGATGATGCAAAGTTAATATTCTAAACATGTTATGCACATAAACTTGGTCTGAATATGTTTGTCTACGAAACAAGAGCGATTTATCGTGCCTCCTATCTTAGCCAGTTTTGAAAACAAAGTTGTGTAACCGATGCAAATGAGTTAAAAAGGTTTCTGCTTTAAAGAAATCTTGAAGATTATAAGTGATACACATATCTCTTTAAAGCCGAGCGTTGCTTTTTGCTGAATTCCCCAAAAATACCAATTGAAAATAACAATAGAAAATTAATTAAAATTTACGATGTGCATGAGTTCTTGTAAGAAAATTAGCGGGTAGTTTATGCCTGGCACCTGATGGAATTACAAATTTGAAATTTTCGCTGATAGTAAAATCTCTTCATTTAAAAGTATTCATTTTTTGTAAGTAACGTTTGTTGGAACGGGCTTAACACTTGACTACGATTTAGACAAAAAACGAAGGTGAAATTACAGAAATACGAAGATATTTGATAATATTTTGCCATTTGAGTTAACCCATAGTGGCACACGGTGAGAGCCTTCTAAACTAGCACTAGTGAGAACTAACTATAAGGTGAACGAAAACGTGCTACGCCTAGTTTATTTCTTAACAAAGACGCATCAACTTCAGCAAATAAAAATGTCTTAAAGGAAAGGAGTTTGCTGAAAAATTGTCAGTTTTAGCCATTATTTCTAAATGATTATAACACCTTTCGCCTTTTGAGGGCAGGGAAACTTGCAATTCATCGTCATCACCATGTATGTGGGGGTATAGATAGATGTATAGGCATATTGTATTATGACTTGTGACATCGTTTGAGGAATCGTCTTTAACTTTACCTACATTTTGCCAGCATCATACAGAAAAGGATATAAAATAATGTTGAAATTAGAAGGAGCACATTATAAGCGAATCTGAAATGATAAGGCAAAACCAGATTTACGAGGATTAAAAGGCTTGTCAGTTACACGTCATTGTTGGTGATTGGCGGCTCCTCTAATTAAATGCAGGGGTGATGATGCCACACATATAGGCCGTCCATAATACAATTGTCGTAAAAGTGTTTGAGAATTCTTCAAATTTATAAGCATCTTGGGAAAGTTTTTGTAACTGCATAGGTAATCTCTTTTACTTAGAAGCTTTTAGTGACCATTTTTTAACTTTTATTATTCCATTATAATTATATGTAACATTGTACAACGAACTCCATCCTGTTGATTCGTTCAAGTGAACTTTTGAGCATGTAAATTGAGGAATTTAACAATGTCCAGATACATTAAAACTGTAATGTCTGATGGATAAAACAAGCATGACATAAAATATCCAATGCGCCAAGCATG
>JAANSM010003551.1:0-12698 GCA_036850725.1 Orchesella villosa | reverse complement strand
TTGTAATTCAGCCTCAATTCGAGCCAGCTTCCGTTCGAATTTCTTGAATTGTTTCAAAGTCTCATAAAACCGGGTGACAAGGCGTCCGCAAGGAACACAGAGGTGGACCCAAGGCTGAGAGTTGGTCTTTTTATTGTCTTTACTAACATAATTACACAATGCATCATTTGATAGCTTCAGAATCGTTTTCAAAACGAAGAAACTTTGAAGCTCTTTCTGAATTGCTGAGTCCCCCTCAAACTGAAGGAAGAATGATGATGATCTTGAGGTTCCATCGAGAACATCGTTCTCAGTATTTGAATCAGTTCGACTGCCATTCTCGTCATTGCCTTTGTCATCAGTCATGTTTACCAGTTGAAGTATCTTCGTCAAACGGTGAAGTTGCTGGGAATCCGCAAACAATACAGGAGGTGTCCAAATCCTTCCCCATTTTTTCCTCTTGACTTACAACTTCTTGCTAACCTTAAGAATTTTTAATTAACAGTAAACAACCAAAAAACACCAAGAACCAAAAAAAGTAAGTGAAACGCAAACTGACAACTTATTGCAGAGTCGAAGGATAGCACTGATAGCAGGTAAAGATAGATGGGATTTTTGATAGGAAGTAACAAGAGAAAAACAAAAGAAAAGTCTTGGCTTGGATTAGCTCCCTTTTTTAGCCTAAGGAACGGGGCGTCTTGAAAACTTGTTATGTGTTATAAAAGTATTCTTTAAGCAGCAGGTAAAAGGTATATAGCCTTTGTTCTTTTTGTAGAGAACGCGTCAAGTAATGCAGAGAACATGCATGCAAAAACTCTACCCTAATACATTCTACCGTAATAAAGTATCTCGTTGCAAGTTGAAGTACGATGTACGACTCAATTATCCCTCCGTTTGTTGTAACTTGAAATAGTTTATGACGTTTATCAAAATCGACATTTTATATTTTTATTAGAAACTGATTTTAAAACGAGTACGAAAGCGGTTTCTATATTGAATATAACCAGAAAGTTGACTCCTTCAAATTTATAGATTCTAGATTCCCAGGAAAATATATTTGTGAGGACTCAAGAATTAACCGATAAACATCAGTGGAAGTCTCAAACGCAGACATGAGGATGTGGATGGAGGTCACATGCATTTTCAATGACCTGAATGAATGAATGAAATGAATGTCACTCAGGAAAAAAATAATGAGGATTTGAATAATCGGTCAGAATACAAGCGTTCAGTAGAGATGTCTCGTTAAGTGTTTGCACTTTTTGTTTACAATAAAATTCATGAATTTTAACGAAAATTTTTAATAAAGTAGGTACGTAAAGGAATTCCAAGGAATTTAAATTTTCATTTATTTATTAATTTGATTCATTGGTTGCAATAATTATGTCCTACCTTTTTCAATACGTCATATTATGTCATATCTACTTATATATATTACATTTGACATATTTGACACTCAATATTATAAAAAAAATCTGGTTATACCTTTGAGATGGGTATAATATACTTGGTAATTGAAAACCATTGTAATTTATTAAATATAACTTATCATTCTGTTCTCCCAACGTTTTCATACTTAAATAAAAAGGCTAAAGTAAATCAATAGTCATCAATTGCTTTCTATCTACTTGCTAAGTCTACCAAGTGTCATAGAATTGGGTAGCCTTAGAATCATTAGAGTCATTAGCGTTAAGCGTGATTTTACTGGATTTTTATTTTTTTTCAATCATTTAAAAATAACATCTGGTCCACCCACTCCTCCATCCAATATATAAATACTTGATGCTTTTATGAAGCTGGTTCATGCTTTAGGTAGCCTTATTAGCATTACAAGCATTATTCAACCCAGAAAAGTATAAAAGGTTGCTTTAGAAAAGGATATCTTGCATGTTGCTGCACCCTTTCTCTTTTCCCTTTTCGTAAACGTACCATCTTGTACCGTCAATGCTTGGAAGGACAACGCTATGGAAGTTATTTTAGTAGTAGTAGTACGTCGAAGGTTGAAGCACAGCAAACCCACTTTCTTATAATCTGATGGTAAAACGAGTTCGAAAGGGTTTTCTATGTTGAAGGCTGATTCCTTTATATTTATAGATTCGAGACTCACAAAAAAACATAATTTTGAGGACTCAAGAATCAATACGTGAAGTATCATGAACAGTAGAAAAGTCTCTTCAAACGAAAATTATCTCTTCACGAAAAATCAAGTAGTTGATCTCCTATAGTCAGCTCTACAAGAAGAATTCATCTTTGTGGTACATCAAATATAGCAAATTAAATGTAAGTACTTACTCGTCTTAATTTTAGAGGCCATGACGTGACGTTGCTACGTTTCTAAAAAACTGTTCCGTTTACTTTTCTGTCATACGGCAAATATAATTTTTCATTTTACAATGTTATGTTGGTTATTAAATTTTCAGAATAATGGGCGACACTGACTCGCCTTCACAGAATAAAATGAAAAGTGTTGAGTATGACGCAACAAAAATTACGTCTGAACACGCAGCAACAACAAATTCAACATCTTTTCATTCCCCCATAACAAATCCAATGCTGGTCCCAGAGGTGCGTATCAATTCAAACTATTTATAGAGTACATTAATACAAAAGTTTAATATTTTTAAATATATGTTCACAGCTCTGGGATTTGATTTTTCGAAACGTTGTCACGGACGACTATTTGAGGGTAATAAATAGCTGTCCAGAATGGAACCAACTTTTGAATTCACGGAAAGTCACCGAGTTATTCTCCATGGCGCTTCCATTCATCATGAAATTTTTACCGAAGAACGATTTTCTAAACCTTCGCCTTGTCTCTCAAGATTGGAAACGAAAATGTGAAATAATTTACGACAACCATCCTGCTAGACTAGCAACAGCCACTTCTGATCTACGATTTCCCAAGTTATCTTCCGGTGGAAGGATGTTTCCAAGTGTTGATGACGGTATAAAATTTGAAAGTGTCGAGTCCTTTCAACGCTTCAATTCTGAAATGGGAAATGATTGTGGGAACCCGTTTCCTGGAAGGTGCGTTTGGTTACGACTAAAGGAATTGGAAGACTCTGATTCAGAAGACAGTGATTCTGAGGAAGAAGAAGATGGTTACAGTTCACGAATTGAGCGCGCTATAAATCAATTCGTGCTCCAGTTCGGGGACCATATTTGGTATTTACGGTTGGATTTCCTGATTGATGGTTACTGGAAGGTTGACACTAGGCTTAGAAATATGTTGCTACAAGTTCCCAACTTGAAAAGGCTTCGACTTAGTTTTGGTGACCCAGAAATCAATTCTGACTCTGAGGACGATTCTGATGAATTTAATCGCTACGCAGTGAAATATTTTAAACAAAATCCACCTCCTAAATTAAAAAAATTGGAGGTATTGTCATGTACAAATCCTGATTCCGTGGAGCCTGATAATTTAAGTGATTTTATTAATCAACTTGTGAAGTCGTATTGTTCAACGGATATTTTAAAAAGGCTTAACTTACCTGACATTTCTTACATTCCTACCCCACTCTCTAACTTGCTAGAGTTGCAAACCCAGATTTGCTATTTAAAATTACCTGCTTTGAAAGAAGCGTCACCCAAGTTGGAAAAATTTGGTGTAATTTTTCAATTTAAAAGTGGAGTTGTGTACGATTATTTATATCAATGTCAAAATGACAATTCGGAGGATTGGGATTGGGAAGATGTTGATAACAGTATTGGGGTGGTATTTAATGGGTTGCATATTTTCGCAGAGACATTGAAAGAACTTAATCTTCTTCCAGTTTTACTTACTTCAAATCGGAGAACTACAATTTTCAAAGTGGAGCTGCCTAACCTGGAAAAATTGTGCATGGCTTATTCACTCCCAATTGATCATTTGCTTGAATTGAAGTCGCTAAAATATTTGGAAATTGATGAATCTCCAATATTTCGCGATCAGTCATACGGTTTTAATATTTTTGAAAAACTACCTAAACTACAGAAAGTAGTGCACACTAATAAAGGGAAGAAAAAGGTTATGATTAGATCACTTTAGTTTTAGTAAAGGAATATTGTTTTTTTTATGTTTTTTATTTATATATTATATTATATTATATAGTTATATTTATGTTTATTATATATTTAGTAAAAAGTTATTTTAATGAATATTGGGGCTTCAATTGAAAATTTCTTCGAATTTTAAGGAAATGAATACATTTTTTAATAAACTGTAGTTCTGTAGTTGTCATCTTTTTCATTTAGTTGGGGCGGTGCTGCATTTTGCATAAAAAGTTTACATCAAAATAGAAATACATGACGACAAAATGGGCACATATATATTTCATAGCTGAACTTCAATTTACAACGTGATTTCATCAAAATTTCAGTTTGGAAATGGCATAAGCAAAATAGTTATTGGTGCCAGGAAGTCAGACTAGTTTTCTTAAACCATGTTTGGACAAGGTCGTATTTAGGTGTGTCTAAACATGTTTCATTCTTAGAAGGATTTCAGTAATCCCTTATTATTCAACTTTTATTTAGAAGTACCTTTGCAACGCACCTTTTCAATCCAAATGGTAGCGGTTTACCTTTCTACATTCCCATGCCACAGTACCTAACAGAGCAAATCTTCCCCTTGTTTTATGAAAATGTCATGATTTCTTTGTGAGTGGAGTTTTATTTATACAAATTTTCTTTCGGAATTCATTTTTCCACTAAGCCTTGTGCACAAGTACACCTTGTGATTCATAGAATATTCTTAATCAATTTGAGAACTCTTTCATCGGCACTCATTAGATTAAAGGTGTTAAAAGTGCAAGACTTTCATTATGAACGTATAAGTTCAAGAAAGCACAGCTCATTCCGTGTCTCCCGTGCAGCAAAACTTTGTGAGAATAAATTCAGAAGCTGATATTGTGTAGGTGTAAGGTATTTCGCTCTTGGAATTCCGAAATTTTTCAAATTTTATATTACAGTAGATTCGATTCCTTATGGTTACGATACTTTTGTTTCTTCAATCCAATAATTTATTGCACGATGCCACAAAAACAGCATTTTTTATTAAAAAACTTCGTTGTATTGAATTTTTTAGAATTATGGAAGACCCCAGCTCACCATTCCGTAAAAGAGTGAAGTTGGATGAGGCCAGGGAAATTGAAATGGAGGAGGTACCACTGTTGCGGATACCTAAATCTAGTAAAAGCACCAATTTAGTATCTTATAAATCGCCAAAAACTAGTCCTATGCTTTTTCCAGAGGTACATACATTCTACATTATAAAACTGGGAACGTTTGATAACGATAATAGCAATAAATTCAAAACCAAATGTGTTAACTAATATGAAATTTTATTATCAATTTTATGCAGATTTGGGACAAAATTCTGCGTTACTTAAGTCTTGCTGACTATTTAGCTGCAATAAACACATGTTCTGAGTGGAACCACCTATTTAATTCAAGAATGACAACTGAATTAATCCAAATGGCACTTCCATGCATCATGTTGTTCCTGCCTAAGAAAGACTTTCTAAATCTGCGTCTAGTTTCCCGTGACTGGAAGCAACAATGCGAGTTTGTCTACCAAAATCACTTTTCAAGACTCTCAGCCCCTGCATCAGACATTAAGTTTCCGAAGTTATCTTCTCATGGAAAGTTGCTGCCAAACCTTGACAACGGGGTGAAGTTACAAAGTCAGGAGTCCCTTAAGTTTTTCACTTCCGAAATGGGAATCCATTCCAGAAACCCTTTTCCTGGACGGTGCGTTTGGTTAGTAGTTATGGACAGAGAAAACTCTAATTCCGATGATGATGATTTGGATGAAGAAGAAGAAGATATCAACCAAGAGTTTCAGCAAGAATTTTGGAACGCTTTAAACCAATTTCTGTTGCAGTTTGGGGACCATATATGGTATTTACGATTAGATTACTTTTTTCGTTTCACCACAAACGTTGAAAATAGGTTTAGAAATATACTGCTTCAAGTTCCCAACTTGAAAACTCTTAGGCTAAAATTAGGTGACCCAAACAGCGATTGTTGGACTGATTCTTCTGAACAATTGAACAAACGCGCTGTAAAGTCTTACAGACAAAGTCCACCTCCCAAATTGGAAAGTTTAGAAACGTTTTCGTATATTTCTTCTGATGAAAATTTGGATTATTTTGAAGATTTTGTAAATCAGATTGTTAAATCGTATTGTGTAGAAGGAAAGCTGAAAAGGCTTCATATGCCTGATACCTCTTACAAGCCTAAACTATTTTCCGAGTTGAAAGAGTTATCGGCTTTGGTGTCTTACAGGGATTTACCAAAGTTAAAAGAAGCTTCTCCAAAGTTAGAAAGTCTAAGTATCATCCTCCAATTTGAAGATGGAGTTCTTTACGCCAATGAGTATCAAGAAGAAGCTTGGAATGAATGTGATGAATTTGATCACAATATTGGGGTGGTATTTAAAGGTTTGCATTTATTCGCAGATACATTAAAAGAACTAGATATTTCTTATGAACCGGTAACTTCAAATGAGAAAACAAAAAATTTCAAAGTAGTACTGCCCAAACTAGAAAAATTGTGCATAAGTTATTCACTACCAATCTTACATTTGCTAGAGTTAAAGTCCCTAAGACACTTGGAAATTAATGAGTCGCTAATATTTCAGGATATAAACTATAGCTCTGATATTTTTGAGCAGTTGCCTAAGCTAGAAAAAGTCGTGCATACTGATGAAAATAAGAGACGGGTTGTACTTAGACCACTGTAAAAGAATAAATGGAATTCTTATAGGGACTGTTCTGACTGATTGAAATTGCAATCTTTCTGTAATTGTTTTTTTCCAAGGTTTGGTATTGCCTGAATAAACGTTTGGTTTACAAAAAACAAGTGAATACGAGCAAGTATTTGTAATTGAGAATGCTATTAGTGATTTATAATTTAACATTTGATTATTAAAACTAATAAATAAAATATTGAATCATATTTAGTCGCTACCTTCTTTATTCATAAAATCATAAAGTACCGACCCAAGCTCTGATTATGATAGTGTCCCGTAGATAGTTTCTTGTGTCAATAAACTCCTCCATAAAATTCAGAAGCCGAAAATTATTTTTGTCATACAGTTTTATGTACGGACGGATCCTATTCATATATACATAATATTAAAAAAGCAATTCAACTGTCTGTCTATAAAAAAAAGTATGAATCGAAGCGAAATCGCAAAGTTCTAAAACCATTACATAAAGAAGATATAGATAAGGACTTATAGGTTTTCGTACACATTTATTTGACGATCTTTTTCGGTTTTCCTAAGTACCATAACATAATACGAAGAAATAATTTTCAACATTTGTAGCTAAGCTAGCGTGTGTACCTAAATAAAAGAGATTATCTTGATTATCTCTTGGATAATAATATATAACACAGTTTATACGCAACAGTGCTCATGTTTTAGTTTTCCGTTGTGAATTTTAATTTTCGCTTTTCATATCTGAATACCTTTTTGGCCGAGATATTTATCATGAAAATGCGACAATGAGATTGTATTTAAGTACTAGCATTCTATTATATGATAATCGATGTTAATACTGATTGTGTATACATTATAGCTAATGTAGAAGCGTACATACCTTATATAAGTTATAAATTATAACGCATAAGTAGGAGACCGGAGTGGAATATACGAATGTTTTTGCTATGCGATTTCATCTCATATTTTTCTCAAGATCTAATCGCATTATACTTGAGCACTATATTCTATAAACAAATTCCGAGTTTCAACAGTCAGCCTTGTCCAAACGTTTGCTAAAGAAGACAGTTTTTGTTGCAAAGAAAGGAAGAATTTGTTCAAATAAAGTTTACTAAAACATTGTTTAATTATCGTTACTCTGCATATCTATAGGAATTCAAGGATTTACTTTTAAACTTATGCAGAGTGAGAGTATTGAGTAAGAGGACCGAGCGTATTGTTTAAATAAAGACATAAGAACAACGTCTAAATTTAGTATTACATAAGATAACAGCTTAACACATAGACTACTCCAATTAACCCCAACTCTTCTGGTATAAATACAATTTTTCTGAAATCAGATAATACTTCAGACAAAACTAATTACGTGGAAGACATTGCACCCGTCTTGCTTGCCTACATTTGTTCAATTTTTTCAGTTTATATCTCACATAAGCGCAGAAAAATTCCTGAATTGTTCCTCCTCCTAGCGTAATCGAAGGCTTGTATTTCGCAACACCATGCTAAATTGTACAGGAACATTACCAGAAGTTATTAGAATTTTTAAAAACATTGAAAATTCCAAACTACTAAGAATTCCGTACCCTTACAAGTGGGATGAATTAAACTGTAGATTTTTGCATTCACCAAAATTTTCTAAACGATGGTGGATTCTAACTGCAGGTGTACTAGTGGGAGCTTTAATATGTCAAGTTTTGCACCTCCTCACAAAGAAAAATATGATGGTACTTGAAATCCTTTTGGCTCTTTACTTTATATCGGTTTATGTTGTTACCCTTGGATTTGTTTTGTTCCACCGTGAGTACTCTTCACAATTTGCTGAACTCTTAAACAAAATGGGGGAAGCTGAGAAAATATTTGTTGGTGAACAAGTTGGCGGTATGTACACGTATTTTAGTATGTATTAAACTAAAATAATTCTTCAATTTTTTTCCCATAATTACAGAATATAAGATGAAATTTTCCTTCTAGACAAGCAATTCTGGAAAACCAAGTTTGAATCTCGATTAGTTTCCTTTTTAATCAGAAGTGTGGACCTTTCCTGTAAATCTTACATTTTGTGCATTTCATTGGCAGCCGCGGTAGCTCCTTCGTTTCCATGGAATATTTTGTCAATGTTTACCTCCAAAATTGCAGAACTTTATGTTGTGGGAAGAATGATAATTTTCCTTTACACGTTTCTATTTTGGCAGCTGGTTATGCACATAATTATTCTAAGCTTAGTTGTAAATTTTGTTCTTGCCGTTTTCATTATAAAATGCACCTTACTTTCTTTTCGCCGTAAACTAATAGTTCTTCAAGCAATTAGCAGGCCACCAATGAAAAACATAGAAAATTGTGTTCTTTTATACCGCCAAATTCAAATACTGACCGATCACTACAACTGTCTTCATCGAGGTAAATTAATTGTTGGAGTTACAACAGGGATAGCGTTTGGATTCATTGCGTATTCGTATTTGTTACTGGCCCATTTTGAAAAGTTGGAATTTGCAGTTATTGGATTATGTGGGGCAGGCTCATTTTGTGGACTGGTTCTGACAGTAATTGCAGTAAAGTTTCCGGCAAGTGTTAACTCAACTAGTCACAACGTACATCGCGAGACTAAGGTTTTTGCGTCGTCATTGAATGAATTACTCGTAAATAATTTGCAGCCTCCGCAAGCTTATAAGCAGAAAAAGGTTTTCATAGCGTGGTTAAAAAGGTATTGGGGTTCTTGTCCCATTTTAAAAATTCGAATTGGTAATAATTTTTTTGATAGTCTTACCCCAGTGGTTATATTGCACTTTTGTATTAATCAAACAATTAACTTGATACTTATGGCGTAATTGTAGAAACAGTTTTAGAAATCTGGTGTGCAGAACTCATGTTATGAACTCAGTTATGACAACTTCGGAATATAAGCTGTTTATTAGTTATTTATTACAGTAAATTTCTATGTTATACAAGAACCCAAAACTGTGTGCTTTCTTATCTAAGTTGCCTTTGCTATCATTCGCTTAGCGTTTGCTTGTTCGTGTTGAATTATTTCACTCATTTATATACTCATAGCCTACAAGCTAAGTATACCTTATAAATATTTAACATAGCTGCTTCCTATACCCTAAAGAAATAACTTGTTTATCAATATGAACTCTACAGATAATCAAAATATTGTTAAAGCACACATTGAATATTTTTGTGGTATTCGTTATGGACATACATATTGTATCTAAATAATAAATGTTGTATACATAGCTTACCTATTAAACTACTAAAAATTCAATACATTCTAACTACCCTTAAATATATGTGATTCCTACTTTATTGATTGTACGATATCAAAATATTATTTTGCCCCTAATGTTCTGTAATATCAGGGCAATTATACCTTCAAAGGTTGGATGAATTCTAGATTCCAGCTACATTTTTAACTATAATTCCGAGAATAGTTACACTTACGCCTTGTTACTTAATGGTGACCAACAAATTCACAAGAATATCAACACCTTGGTTTATAAATGCCAGAAAATTTTCTCGATTCAACATATAGTATGGATACGCCACCTGGAGTTCCAATGGTCGAAAATGCTTTGAATATTTCAACATTTTCCTTGTAGCTCTTTTCTCCTTTTCCACCATGACCGTCATTGATTTCAGAAACGTGCTTGAATTGTCATAAGCCTCCACAGCATAAACCATCGGTAAGTATTCAACAACAGTAGCCAAGACCACAGTAGTTGGTGCCATTTGAAATCCTGGTCGAAGCAAGTCCTCCGAATGGCGAATGCAAACATAGCATCCTAATGTCCACAATGACAAACTTGAAGCGTGGAGCGATGTAATGGCAATGTGTCCATAGATATTGTTGAATAACCGTTCCAATATTTCCTGTTCTCTGTAGAATTCTATCATCTCATCAAATGTGAGAACGCAACCGATTCTACAAGTGAACTTTGCTTCTCCTTTTTCAAAGCGGAGGTCTATTGGCTCAAGTAGCTTGGTCCAGTAGGCGCAACAGTCGTAGTAGATTACTCCACCGATGTCTGCCATGAATAAGATTTCGCATCCTTCTATAACACCGTAATCCAATGTCAGCATGAGAATTAAGGGTAGAAAACTTCCATCAAAGTTCATTTCCACCTCGAAAACTTCCGTTAAGAAGGTATTCTCTGGAATTACCGGCTGAAATATTAGGAAACCATAGAGAAATGGGAAGAATGTTGTTCCCGCGAAAATTCCGAATAGAATCGCTTCACATTTTCGCATATGTGGTTTTGAAGGGTTGTAGCGTTCCAGATACCGGCCGTACTTTTCTATTTAAAATATATAAGCATAATGAAAAATTCTGTATAACTTAAATTCGGGCTAGAAATACAAAGATATTGGGTACCTTGTTGACGTTCCGCATAGTTGATCATGATATTCAAGAATTCAGCATGTTGTTTCCGAATATACAGCATTCTTCCCCAAACTCCAGCTAGTAGAACCCAAATTGATACGTACATTAGACGAATTATCTGCATGAGACTATCTTGTGCTTTATCCCGGGGCTGAAACGCGACGTCCCAGACATCTTGTATGCCGTTTTCGTGGTCGTTTCTAATGTGCAAGATTACCCAGAATAAGGCAGTTGCAGAGAGGACGAAACCATATCCCGCTACGAAGAGAAGGTTCAGCAGGATATAAAGTGGATCGCGAATACATATCCGATTTGTTGTTTTGTCCCATTGGAAAAAGGTGCAGTGGGAATACTTCATGAGGGAAATTTTCCATTTTAAAATTCGAATACACAGTTTTGAAATCATGATAACTTATGTGCTTAGAGAAAACACCCTTCTCCCGAAAAGACCTAATGTTGAGTGAAAAATTCCTCAAGTGTTTTCTGTATTTTATCGAGAATCGTACATTTACTTAATACATGTAAGTACTTTGCCATAATTCATTTGCAAAGTTATATGAATTTATTTCATTTTTTATAAGATGAAACAAACCATGGCTTTGAGGAAGAATTATCAAAGCAATTATAAATAGTTGATGATATAACGTTGGTCGTATCATTTGATAATTCGGCAAGATTTTACATAGGAAAGTATATGGACCTTAAGTATAGTCATATAAGGTTATTATGACCTCTAAATGTAATGGAGCAAATAACAACGATGGGTACTATGTGATATTCGGTATAGTAAGTATGATTTCCATACCGGTTTTTAGTTTGAAAGTATAAGTACATAATTTTGAATCCAACCCATTCCTACTAGGCTTTTTAGTATAAAATCGAAACCTTTCACCACAGTTAACAGCATACAATTTATTGTCATCGTCGATTCGGGGTCAGGTATTCAGGTTTTTCGTCAATTCAGGAAAAACATAAGTTATGTTATGCTATGGTTATTTGGGAATGAATTATAAGAATGATTAATTTTTAAATGTCAATATAAAATTTTTATAGCATATCTATAAGTCATAGTTTTGGTCAATGCCATCGAAGTGGAATGATAAAAAACTTCTTTCTTAAATTTGTTTTAACATTATTATGATTTCTTTTACATGGTTAAATAATTTGAGCAAAGAGGGAAAACAAAGTACCTAACAGCAAAAATTCGTAATAAATACCAATGAAAGATCTTGTTCAGTTTAAGCTTTAACAATTTTATTGGGTCGTTTTAGTTAAAAAATTTCATGTCATTTTTAGGTTGAATCAATATTGCTTAGAATTGAAGATTTCGTATTTACTGAAAATTCATTAGAAAATAAACTTGAAACAATTAAGGGGTAAAATTGTTGTGGGTATTTGCATGAAAGCACAAATTTTTGGTTAAAGCATTAACTTAATACAAATAAAATAAAGGACAAATAATGCTTTAGGAATCACCATCTCTGCAACGCGAAAAACAATGTATGGAAGAAACATAGCGTTTCTGCAAATGAAGAAGTTCGCTTAGCTCGATGCGGCCATTCTTTAATGGTTAATTGCTTGCTGATATAATGAAAGCATGCCATGAATATGTAGCTCTATCAGGTCAAATTGTCAAAT
>JAANSM010003550.1:0-12698 GCA_036850725.1 Orchesella villosa | reverse complement strand
TATTTAGGAAACAGGTATTGCATATATCTTTTTACATGAAGACTAAAAGTGAAGTGCAAGCGCTTACCGCTTACTGTCCTATGAAATTTAAAGACTTGCGACGTGAATTGCTATATATAAACCTGGTAGTCAAAGTTTCTACAGAAAGCAGTCAATCATTTCCGGCTTGAAGGAATTTTACCAGCACCACTGAAACGTGCTTATGCTTGGAATTTATTCTTCAAAATTTTTGGTATTTTTAAAAGGAAATGCTTTTACGTAAGTAATTCTTTCTTGGAAGGAAAATTTTCAATAGCTGATGCTGAAGATGCACGACCCATGTCCCGTGGTGAACATTAACAAACAATTAGGATGGAAAAGCCGGAAAAGTATGTAAACCTCACATATAATAATTTAGTGAAAACAGGGTAGCTGTAATGAAGCGAGTCGGCTAATTCGTACATCTAGAAATCGAGAATGAACGTAATATTTGTTTTCGTTTTAAGTATTTTATAAACTATCACTGCATTACATAATCTAACTTTACTTCCTATTTGAAATCCACAAACAAGCATGAGTGAATGTTAGAAGACTGAATTTTATTGAATTATTTATTAAATTCGGTTAAAATAGGGTGATAGATAATGAAAACACTAATGTCATGTAATATCCGAAGCCTTAACTTTCAACTAAATGCATACGCAATCAGACGAATGAGAGATTTTAAAGATCCCATTAGGGGTCGACTATCTGGCTGGCTAATGTTAATGACTCATGAATGAAGATGCGTAATTCTATACGTACAGTACAGTAGGTATATATAACTTGTGCGAAGAATTACATTTTAGCAAGGAATGAAAGAATTTAAGACGAACTATGTTTGGAAACAGATTGTTCAAAACATTCAAGCGGCTTTCTACAAACAAAACATTAGTTCAGTATTTGGGATCCTACTCCACAACGGCACTTCCTCTTTCTTTCATGCAACGATGAGGATCAAAAGACGCGTTTATTATTATTATTCCACTTAGTATTCTAAGATGTGTAATGAAACGTCCATAAATGGAGATCCTTTGAATCCACCTCTACCTTTCTTAGCAAACATTACATTTTCAAAATATAATCACCTATACACATACGAGATGCAGCTCTAAACATAGCTCTTCTATTTCGCATTCCTTCTAAACAAGTGTTTCGTTCCGACAGGGTTACCAATTTATACATTACATCTTTGTACATGTTTTGACTTGAGTTCTTTCTCTCAGTAAATATATTGGTGACTAAGCAGGAAACGTCTTATGTTTACAACACATTCCTTGTGATGTTATGTGATACTAAAAAACGCGTTCAGGTCACGCCTAAAAATATTTGGTAGATAAATGAAACATATTTCGGGTTATTTTAAACTTAAACACTTGTAAACGACCAAAAATTTATAACTTGAAATTTCTTGAGAGTAAGCGCATACAGATCGTGTTCTTTTTACGACAACACATTTATGAAATCTATTGAAATTTCAATGAACTTGGTTTAGAATTAGAGCATTAAACCTTACACCTGCCATGGATTTTTATTGCACCATTGCATCCCGCACCCTTCCAACGCATTCGTTCATAAACCATTTTAAGAAGAGGTTTTAAGAAGCAGGCATCGAATAAAAGAGAGGATCAGTTTTTAAGAGCTTCGATTTTATGCGTCTTTTCTAGGTTCGTGTCATACAGCTAATAAATAACCGTGAGAAATCATAGTTCGAATCACATCTTACATTTTCAACAATGGGGAAAATAATGCATATAACTGGAAATGTACCATAGCAAGAAACCGGCTTCCACTGTCAAATAAAATGTTTCATTGTTGTTACATAAAAGAATGCCTAATAACTTTAACACAATTCCTTTTTCATCAACGCCAAGAGGATTCAGGTGTATCAGTTGAGTGTAATGGTCGATGGTGCAAAAATCTGTACATCACGTTTGTTATAAAACAAGGATCAACTTTGACCTGATGTTCGACAGAGTAAAATAAATAACTCTTGCGCAACGAACGGAAGGCATAAAAGAATTTTATGCAAAAATTATTTTACATGTGAAGCTGCTTTATAGTAGTGCCTTAGCTAGTGATAATAAGTCAATTGTACCAATCAATTGATTCCTCACGAATTGAATACTAATACCAAACAGATTCTGCTGTATTGTTCATTGAGCTATTGTATTGTACACCCACAGGGTTGTTCGAGAAGGGTCTTTTGAAAATCAGGATTTTCAAGAATTTAAATTTAAATCTTCGAAAATATTAAATAGCTATCTGAACACAAACAGTTTTTGCTTTCACTCATTCAATTCATACTTATGCAACATAAGTTACGTAGATATAGTATTGAAACACCAAAAACAATACGCGGATCCAATCGAAATCGTATTGTCTATAGTATGCTGACCACGGCTTGTCCATATGTGCTAATAAATCAACTAATTACTACTGTTGGTCTTTTGAGTTAAATTTTTTCATAATTTTCAGTAAGTAAAATCTGTACCGAAAGATATGCGTGAATGTTGTTTTTATCTTTACAATATACAAATATGCATATTAGATCAACTAATTCGCTACCTGCTCATTTGAGTTTCCTCTTTCAGCATACTTCATATAGCTCGTATCCGATTTAAGATTTTCTCTCATCGCTAACCTTTTAGCTTGCAGGTTTGTTATAAACGGCACAGCAATACCTTATTGATAATATTATATCATAGCATCACTTTGTGTGTGATAAGATACTGGCTAAAATGCATCTTCTGTTCTTTCCGATGCTAATCTTTGCAAAAGAAATCAAAAGTGAGCTTTTCCTTCTGATATTGGACGTTTCCCGTACTAAAAAGGATATCTTAACGGATATAAATCAGTTCTTCCATTTAACAATGACGAAAATGGCATATTTAGCATCCAATTTTCAAGTATGTTACATCACTCTTGCAATAATGGATATATGCAAATTTTACTTTGACATGCTTCCTATCCCGAGCTCATTTGTATGACAAAAGCAGAGAGGTGTTAGTGCATTTAACGGCATGTCTGATTACTGCTGATGATTATGGTGGGTACTAGTATGCACATGTACAAGTTTACAACCTGCAATAACAACCATATACAACGACTAGTGATGTGACATGACAAGCCGAAAGGTAAGCGACTTGTCGTGATAACAAGTACTATATTACCATCAACCATGTAAAATGGTCCTTTTGACATCAGTAAAAAGGCAATGTACTGCTTGTTATGATTGAGTGAAAACAAGGAATGTGAATGTTTGCATTTAATTAGCGTAATATATCTCATTTGCTTGTCCTCGACAATTATTAACGGGAAGAGCACTAAAGAGTATTTCCATCACGCAATCTGAGTCAGGTATTTATCTTTTGAGTATGAGCATCACAATATATAAATGACTATAGCACCATCCTGTTTATCAAGTTACATTTTGCTAGTCGTCGGGCTTGTTTGCATTTTGCAATTGTTTGTCGTAAATAAATACATCCCTTGTTATGCAGATAGATATATATGCGCAGCAAAGTGATTTACAAGAAACGTGATTTCCATATTGAGCCGATTAGGAAACTCATAGAACACCGACGTAGAAATGACTGTACCTTAAATCTCAGCATCATCATAAGCAGAGTGCATCAAGCCATAGTAAACACGACACCACCCACCCACGCATTATGCTTTCAAGATGTTGAGCCTCCAACTCCAATCATTATGAATTTGAGAAGTGAGCTGAGCTGAATGAGTCAAAACTTACGAAATCCTATCTTTCAAATGATATTAATGTGCAGGGAAAGCTGATGCGTTTACGCAGCACGCACATGTGTTGAAGGGAGCGTGCCGTTGTTGAGACAGATTTAAAAGCCAGATCTGTTAAATAATACTAGTCCGCCCTGCTGCAGCTGTCTGTAATTTACAATTCTACTTAAAACGTTTACAAAAATAAAACTAAAAGGTGGAGTACGCGAGAAAAATACATCGCCATATTTCACTCGACACATCTTACAGAAGAGAGACACGGTACATTATTTGGAATACTTAAACTGGTCTCTTAAAATATAGTCCAGTATGCGAGTTTTACGATATTTTCGCTGGATAATTTAAAAAAAAATCGTCTGTGGACTGCTCAAGTGCATACATGTACCATAACGATGTGTAATATATGTATTATTGAAGCACCGAGCATTCACATTTGGCTTGTTCACAAGTTATACATGTTGTACATTTTTACTGCCCAAGTTGTTGCTGCGCCAAGTTGTGCCCGGCGCACATGAAAAATCAAATCAGACTCTGGAGAATCTTCTAAAAAGAACCACTTTTCGGCTGTTTCACTTCCATTAATATTGTCGGGTGGAAAAAAGGTTCGGTTTGGGATAAAGGGATGTTACGTTTCAAGAAAAGTTATGAGATCATAATTGTAAAGGGGATACTTGAAAGTTGTGATGGAAGATTACATACCCCTATAATTTAAATCTGGTGTGGTTTTAGTTTTTACTCGCTCGGTGTAAGTACTTACAGTTTTTTGCTATCATAATTTGATGTTATATATGAGTTAGATAGGTTGGTTGAAAGACTTATATGAAATCACCTCTTGAGATTGTTTTCTTTGCGTCTCCAGTTGTGATCTTAGTTTGCGTGTCCATTTCGTATGGTTGACCTCCGTAAAAATCTTTTATGCAGAGATGTAAAAAAAAGCTTTTGCAGATTTATAGTTTGACAGTAGGTTGGATATGGTTGGATAAAAAGCATTGAAAGTGGGTCCCAATCATTCATCAAGTATTGAAATACTCAAAATCAAAAGGATGCATATAACTTGGAGTGGTTTAATATAGTATTAACACTATTACAGACAACTTGCATCAGACCAGGCGTAAACGTAGAGCAACACATCCTTGCAAAGCTAATTTATTTAGCAAATAAAAAACATATCCTTTCAGCTCCTTAATTTGAATTTACGTCGTGTATTTTCAAACCTTAATCAGGATTGATGCTTATTTGTACTTATACCACAAGTAAATCTATTTCTGCAGCTGCATCATAAAATCCACGTGCACTTCCTAATAGATATTGTTTTGAAGAGCTAGGCCAGGTATCAACAACAGCCAGCAGCAAATTACATTTCAAGGTAAAATACGTTATGTGATCTTGATCAATGATCACATGAGAAATACTGTGTGAGTGGGGGAACCAATATCTACCAAAGTATATTAGAAACATAATACAAGTTCAAAATCATTCTCTTTCCTAAAACTTAGAAAGTAATATTATTAGATATTGACACGCAGCACCACATCCACACAGCGTCGTAAAACATTGAACTTGACATGTGAGATGTGCTCGCGTGCAAAGAATGTACATCCTAAATACCAAAACTGTATATATATTACTCTCGTTACCCAAAATAAAATAGCCTTCAACATATTGTTCTGACATAAGAAAAAACAAGAAAGTTAAGAAAAACGAAATCCGCCTAGCTTTCAACAGAGTTTCGGAGTACAGAGAATCATAATGTTCGTCTTGCAAACTTTATCTATATGTTCGTTATAATATTCTGGTATTCAATCAATTCTACATTCTACACGATTACTCATGCCAGTTGGTAAGAATTTTATTTAATAATGGAGCTCTTATTCCCGCAGTATTACAGCCATTTTACATAAAGATCCATCAGGGAACATCACAATAACACCAACGATGTTTTGGACTTGTCTGCATCACTGACAAAAAATAAGTCGAGATGTTATCAATATCAGAACACCACCATACACTGAGTGCAGTAATGGAGCCAGTTCCAGGTGAATCACGATAATTTGACGATGATGCAGCATTATCTGGAGATTACTTTTTCTGCTTTGCACTGTACATTAATGAGCATTACATAAAAACTCTATCCTTACATTTGCAGTCAAGCTAAAAATAGGCATGATAAGCACTGAATAGTAGTGCAGAGTGCAGGCCCAACATTGAGAAAGCTTAAATTTTTTTGTCGTGTACATGCAAAGGAAGGGAATGAAACAAAGTGCATGTAAATAGTATGCATAAAGATATTGTCTCAAGTCAATATTACCTTTGCCCAATGGTGGTGATACCAGCGTGTGTGGTACGATTATCGATATCGTGTGCATGTGCTTTGCATGGATATTATCATATGAATAAGTAAACAGACTTATACATGCAACATTTATGTATCTCTTTGCTGTACATTGTTTTGCCTTTAACAGCACACGTACTTAATAATATGCCGATTTCGTAGACACACAAATATTCTCTTCATTGGACACTTTGAATCAGTTTTAACAATATTCATATTCTAAACGAAACAGATTGAATAAAAAGCCCTTTCCTGAGTACAATACCATTTCATTTTCAAGCTGCGCAATATTTGTCCTCATGTTTTGACATGGTACTTTTGTGTGTACATTTTGGTTTTTGGTTACAGTACCAAAATGTACAAAGTACTAAAATGAGATTTGCATTGAATATCGATATTATCATATATCATTGCTTAATTTGGTATGCACAAATGCTGATAATTCAAACACGCCAATAGACAATATACTGCTTACCCATACAGCACCAGCACCCACAATACAAATGTGCATGTGTAACTAGCTGATTATGCGTTCGCATTCATATCCAATTTTAGACCTGCTTTGGAATTATAGGCTGCAACTGAACATTGAACATCTGAATGATTTTTCATTCATGAATTTTAATGCAATTCTCGACGAAAACGCAAGGTGCCCTAAGAGTATTATGAGTTGGCAAGGAGTAAATGAAAGCTCTACATGTGTCTAATGCACTCACGAATTGCCGTGAAATATCGAATAACATTTTCGTTCGTGTTTGGCAGTGATATGAAGCTTATATAGTATTAATTGCATTCTCTTATAATAATGTAACCTACTTGAATACACATTATACATTGTATAAAAGAAAACTGTTGTTGTATAGTGGATTGGTGTTGACTGTGAGATGAAAAAAATCTCCCATAATCTGAGTTATATATTGCTGATATATCTTTTTACTTTTACTGAGCTTGCAATTCATTTCCCTTCATTCAGTTTTCAAGTCATTTGCTCAATCGATCGTGAACTGGTCTCTGTGAGTCGAAGTACACCTTCATTGTCAGAAGGGATTTTGCATATGAACGACTTGTCATAAGATGAGTTTTGCCTAGTAGTAATTTAAGTACTTCATACTTCATATTATGTGCATTGTTTGTAAGTAACCTTAATTCTTGAAGCACGTCTCGTGCAAACACACATATATGCTACCCCATTGAATTCAATGGGTTAATATCCTTAAGTATTCTTCACTCCACCCAAACATTCTCCAAACATTGCATTGGCGAGTAAGATGGAGACGGTGAGTATTACCCTGTGCCAAGATGCTTGGGTGTTTGTTTACTGTCTCAACTGTCTGTCGTACACATTTATGCCAAGGGAAAAATTAAATTATAAAGAACAAACCATCTCCAAAAACCTATATAAATATGCAAAATTACCATAGTCAATCACTACTTAAATACAATTCAAAATTTTACCGCAAGATCCAAAACCTTTTACCAAACTTCTTTCTGTGATAGGTTTTTCTGGTCCCAAAGGCTGGATATTTTTCATCAGTTGTCAGACTATGTGAGGGGAAGTATAATGCCAGTTTGACTGGCAAGCAGCTATGTACGTGCTATGTTCTAGAGTTGTTAAGCCATAAAAACTTGATAGGGCTTTGAGCTAGTTACCGCAACTATTTACCACTAGCACATATGCATAGAATTTTACCTTAAAAATCCAATCTTGGCAAACCGGGGAACGTGCACTTTAAAAAATACGAGTGGTGGTAAGTACTCATAAAAAACTCACTCAGCTGCCAGAAAGAATATGTGCTTAGGGAAGGTGGAGAGAAAAGTAATGAGAACGGAAGTTTTAGAATATTGAAGGCTTATTTGTTCTCCAGTCATAAAGGTAACAGCAAACTCAAGATAACAGAGCTCGCATTTCCCCAAAGGGAGATAAGTATGTGAGATAAATTTGCTAGTCAATATTCTGACATTTATGGGCACACAATGTTTGTACGTTGAATTATTCTTATCCTTCGGTTCTGTTCTGAGGAAGCCATGTTTTGTTGTAGGAAGAGTCATTTAAACGTATTGAGTCTACATTCTTGCAGATCAGCTCGCAGCTTGCAACTAATTTAATAATAAATTGTCGATTTTTAAGTCCATATTCCACAGTCAATTTACGATGATAATGAATTCATAAATTCCTCCCAACATTACTCCTCATGCCACACATGCATTGGTTATACACTGTTTCAGTTTAATGACTTCACATGAATAAACGGAAAGAGAAAATTACAGTTATTATTATTACTCCATTCGTTAAGAATCTATTTGAATAAGAAACATTCCAAATTTCTTTTAGCAATTTTGGTGCAATGCAATCTGAATTTTTCACATGACAATGCATAACCATAACATGCTAATGCCTCATCTGCGTCTGCCTACCATGAGATTCTCATTTTGAGCAACCACATAATGTGCATCTGGAACAGTAACATGTGAACTAGAGTAATAGGGAGGAAGAGTAATCAACCTGAAAGCGTGCATTCAAGATTTTAAAAGACAGATAAGTAATATATTATGATGAGTTTGCTGGTAAACACCACACACATGATTCAAGGCTGACTTATAGTGGTCTGCTGGATAGAGCCACGTGTATTTTAGTAAATAAAAACGCAGCAGCATTACAAATCCCTATTTCATGCTTAGGCATAATCCTGCTTTTTTTTGTGAGTTGGGACAGTACAGAAAATAGTTTGATGTTAATGTTAGATGCATTTTAGAATGTGCATATGCCATGCAATAATTCCTTCCTTATCTCACTTCCTACCAAACCCCATATAGCCTTGACTATAGAGCATCAGGGAGAGAAAGGTACCACACAACAGATTATATTTTTTTCATTTTGTTCCTTTCTGCGCCTGAAAGTCTGGCTCACTTTTTGTTGGCAAGTCTGCATAATAGAAAATCGTGGTTTTCAAAATGTACACACAATCAAAAGCAGACATTGCTATGGGGCAGACTTCATCAGTATCAACATCCTTTGACTGACTTCATATTATGATGGATAAAACGTGTGAGCCTAACATACAACATACATGACATGTATGTAGTGTGTTACATCTTCTACATTCTTATAACTCGAAGTGCAATAACAAAAAAAAGTAGATTCCGACTTTGGTGTTATCATGATAGTCCAACCCAGATATGTAAGATAATGTATTCACCCCGCTACACAATGTAATTGTGTAATGTGCTATTCTCTTTTTCAGTCTTCTGAAAAGGCCAATGTACATTATTCTATTCCAGCCAAATGAATTGTACTTGAACAGCAGGAATCCGTAGAAATTGACACGACACGGCTCTCTCTGTTTCCTCTGTCTCTCTCTCTCTTCTTCCATATCTTCATGACTGTATTATACCAAATACTTCTCATCTTGCTGGTAACGACTCATTTGAAGCTTCTTCCTGCCTATTTAATTCTAAGTTATGAGTATTACAAAAACATCCTTGCCCTTTTCTCTCTGCTTCGCATGCTTACACTTACGCACTTTGGTGTGAGTCGGTTTCTCTTTGGGAACTCCTTAAGAAGTTCAAGCTGCAGTTTTGCACTGCCTACACATGCGCACATGTCTCGGAGCTGGTGGTGTTTAATTTTTTTGAGAAATGAAATATTATGCAGGTCTTTGTCATAATCTACCTGTATGATCAAGAGCAATTGTTAATACATGCAAATGTGTTTCAACTGGATAGTATTAAAAACTAGTAAATATTATACCCTGCCACTGCTTCGGATAATTTGAAAATCTTGTTTATGCTTGCGCCTAGCCTAGTATGATTAGGGGTTTGTAATGAAGCCCACACAGTTTTTACTTTAGATGTTGAGTCTACAAAGGCAATTGCAATGATTGACAAAATCTAATCACCACACACCAAACAACTTAGCAAGTACTATAAGTCTATATGCAATTGCATTTCATGGAGTCCAGTACATCTTGTTATATGCATGTGAAGTTTTATGCATCTGTAATTCCGTGTTGATTCTTGAGTAAAAGCTAATTCTACCTGTATCAACGCAAAGTTTTTGTTTTATTTTCTCCCCAGTATGCTTCCTCGCTACCTGTATCATACTCGTACAGTCTTGAAATTATATTTTAATGCCTGTGGCGATGCTGACGAAGAGAGCCCCTTCAATTTTTTGTTGTTGGACATTCCAGTTGATAGAAAGCACAAATAGTACAAATCCCTGCAAGGCCAGCATAAAATGAAATTCATCGTCGTGTACGCATAAATGCATGCATAATGGACTTATAATAGTTGGATTACAGTGATTACACGAATACTGATAACATCACTGTTCTCTGTCTATGGACAAAATTTGAATCCCCTTAAGTTGTAAGTTATCATTATGCCTGCCATTTGTATCTTCTAAGATGTTGAAGACGGACGGGAGGTTGGGCTCGGAGAAGTTAATGTTAAAACTTTGGGTACTTTTAAATACATTTTCTTGGTTCTTGAATTTAATAAAATTACTGGAATATATATTCATGTGAATCTTGTCCTCTTGCTCATACCTACATATAACATATAAATAAAAACGGCTTGTTGATTGTAGACAGCAGTAACTAATCGGTTCCTATTCATTAGAGCTTTGGGATCGATTGTGGAAATGGCGAATAAGAAAGCTCTCATATTTTTAAAGNGATCGATTGTGGAAATGGCGAATAAGAAAGCTCTCATATTTTTAAAGAAATTCAATACCATACTAGTTTAGATGGCCTTATAATTAGATATGGTTATCTCATATTTACTTATATAGTGAGTTCAGTTTTCACTTTCCTTAGAACTTTGATTTCCAGAAGAAAGACTTTGATTTTTTCTTTATAATACAAACACAAACGGTTCGTGCTAGCAGTATTCTCAATGGAGTGTTCAACGGTGTGCCATTCATTCATCAAAGACTGTGATATCGTATTACGTTTCAGAGTAAAATGGGTTCATTGGAGAGTATAACAATGATTCGCCCTAATTTTAGGCAGGACACAAGGTGTTAAAGGGTAAGAAATACAATAATTTTATACAAGAGTGAAGACGACTGCTTGAATGAATGAAAAGTGAAATTCTTATTTACTACACTTTACTTTGCATTCATTGTTGACTGGAATTGTTGAAATT
Source organism: Orchesella villosa (assembly GCA_036850725.1). Lineage (NCBI taxonomy): Eukaryota > Metazoa > Arthropoda > Collembola > Entomobryomorpha > Orchesellidae > Orchesella > Orchesella villosa. The sequence continues at coordinate 1,447 of JAANSM010003550.1, read as the reverse complement.
ACGCATAAGGAATATTTCACTAACAATAAGATATTACCTTTTAATAAAAACGAATACAAAGAGAATATGAATATGCTACAGTTTCTCTTCTTTGCTAAAGCAAAGCGAAACTCTGTACATTTACTTGCACAGAAATGTAACGAATGAAGTGTGATGGAATCACGTGAATTTATAAGAATCATAGAAAGATTGACAACTGATTGCAAACAAAAATGAGCCTTTTCTGAAATTGTTTGACGTGATGGGTGGCTCATTATGAAAACTTCATGATTGAAGGGAGGGGCAGGTTTATATAAACTGATCAATAACTTTATTAAAGAAATCGAAAGTATTCTCAAATTTCTAGTAAAGCTCCCTGAGGAACACTAAAAAAATAAGCTCAGCTTTAAATTAAGTTATGCAAGGTTTTATTGAAACCTATTTTGTATAATGAATATGCAAAATATTTATGAACTGCATGAAACAGTTGCATTTACAATGGGTGACTCACACTGCTACTTTAAATTATAGCACAACAGAAACTAAGAATGAATGACATGAATATAATTGAAGACATTAACCATTCTGACTGCCTACAATCAGTACTTATCACAAAAGTAGGAAATTTTGTGTCAATGTCATCGCGTCACTTGGCGTAATACATTTTGGCTATTTTGATGCTCCAATTCTAAAAGCAATTCCAATGGAGAGTGTATAGTAGTGAGCATAAATTAAGAAACAAAACTTCATGCAAACCTTTTTGGACAGTTTGATTTCGGATAGACAGGTGAATTAGAATAGTTGCATGAAAACATCATGAAAAATAATAGCGCTGTCCAAACAGAGTTCCTCAATGTTTTACCCGTGTATAGGAGAACATTATCGGGAGAATAGCCAATAGCCGAGTTGTTATGCATGTATTGGCTATTGCCAAAGCTGGTATCAATAGTTTTTTCGGGTCAGACTAACCTTGGGTCTAGAAATTGGAACCAGGACCTAGTTTCTGTCCAGTTACACCTAGAGTTTATGCCCTTCAAGCACATGATGAGAACATGCAAAACGTCCTTTTCTTCAGTAACATTTCTTCAATTATGCCAAATGTTAGAATCTAAAGAATAATGAGGCTGTTTAGGGACTACGACTAGAGTTTTAACTGCAAATATCATTAATGCCATTGCTACATCTATGTAGTCCTTATTCTTATCCTAATAAACTTACTGTGAACATTTATTTATCCACATGTATGATATGTACCATATATAAGTATTATGCACTATTTGCCAACATTTATACATACATGTTTGAAAGCATATTATAAAGTGCATTATGTTAAACAATAAAAATACATAATGCACTTGTAACAATGATTATAAAATGCCTAAAATTGACCATTCGCAAGTTAAAAAGTAAGAAAAACCACTTTTGCTCGATAAACTAAAAAAAAGCCATATATTATAAAATTTTCCTT
>JAANSM010003549.1:0-12703 GCA_036850725.1 Orchesella villosa | reverse complement strand
TTTGGCCAGGTTGGAGTATTTGGTATTTGTATTTAGTATTTGGAAACATGAGTATTTGCGCAAGCCTGGAAAAGTCTAAAAAATCAATTAATGAAAACTTAATAAATATTATTAGTAGACTCGGCTGTACAATGTATACGTTCAACGTTTACTAAATTATCATGTCATTTATCATGTTATTCATCATTCTCATTGTCATTGTAATATTCAATTTAAGAATGTATATTGAGACCTCGAGAATCCTTTAATGAAGGAGGTAACAACTACTGTCACGATTAGCAGTCAGCACTCAGCAGTTCAAATTGAGAATATTTGGATATAATTTATGATGTAGTTAAACTGTAAACAAACTCAAGTATGTCGAATGACAACTGCCTAAACTTCCGTCATTCATAACAGCATACTAGCGAACTATTCCCAAGTCCCCCACAGACTCAAGTGACAAGTGAAAAGACAAATGATGAAAGAATGATGACTGATGAGTCAGGGAATTCTAAGTCAATTCCAAATATATGAAAACTCCAAATTGATTGTACAGCTTTGCAAGAACAAAAAACAACCAACAACACGACCACAGCACAGCGCAACCAAGACATTCACCTCATGAAACTAACTCCTCAACTCTCAACTTTCTTTTGCCTTTATAAAATCTATTTCAATTTTCAACATACTACTATAATGATAAATTATTATTCATCACTAAAACCAAAAACGTTGCAAAACGAAATGTAAATCTACTGTACTGTTAATACTGTATATACTGTACCCGTACCCCATGTATTTATTACGTTTACGTAGTAGCTGAATGTTATTTCAGCGAGTTATGAATTCACCAAGTGTGTCTGTCTGTCTGTCCGCACACTTCTCCTGGCCACATACTTTGATCAATTTGTCCCAAATTTTGCACATACATACTCAACATTATCTCGCTCTAGCTAATTTAATTATCTACCAAAGACTTTATAAACAGTTTAAATAGTGTATTCGGCAGATATTGAGATGAGTATCATATCTGTCTGTGAAGACGATATGATATCTCGGAAACTAATGATAATTTAATAATAAACTATTATTAATAAACAAACAAATTCGGTAAACAGATAGCTTAGGTTTAAAAACAAGTTGAAAGGAATTTCAGACCTGTGAACCCCCTGGGACCCGAGCCCGAGATATGGGTGTCGAAAGGTCACATGTATTTGAAATTAAATCTTTCCTTCCATTCTTACATAGAATCAACAGCGGATCACAGTGGAATGGTTTTCACATTTATTGTGACTTCTGATGTAGGGGAGTCTTAAGTTCAGATGCATGTACTAAATGACAGTTTTCCTATTTTTGATTGTGAACCAGAAAACAAGGTTTAAAATTTTAATATTCGGTCCGAATACATGCTTTCGGCAGATATCTCTTAAGTATTTTACATTTTTTGTTTATAATACTGAAGAGGTCATGGTCATAGGTCATGGTTATCGTTACGCCTAGAAAACAAGTCTAAAGAGTAGAGAGACTAATCAAACTAGAGATAACACTTTTACTGAGAGCTGTTCCTTGGAGATTTCGGATTTCAGACCCATTTTACCTTGCCTTTTTGAAATTTTCTGAAAATTCATTTTTTTCCAAACCTTTCGCCTATAAAAGTTAAATGGAAAAATATCGGCAAGGATACAAATTGACCTGACATGTTAGACATCCAGAACACAAAATGCTCCAAGTTTTACATTGCGTAAATAGGCAGGGGGCAATGTTGTTACCTCTAGTTTGATTAGTCTCTCTACTGTCTAAAGCCATTGCAGGTTCCTTATTCCCGTATTATCAGGCTTATATATTTGGTTGGTGTAGGCAGCTGTAAAAAAGCATTGGTTATTGGATTGCCGAGATTGGAGATGTAAGAGGGACCTCGATCTGTATGTGGAATGGAATGCAACTATTTACCCAAGCCAAGCAGTATTTATTATTCGTCTTGAATGAAAAATATGTGTATGTATACAATGTCTGGTTTACAAATTGAATGTGTGTTCTTTTCTTCGTTTATTATATGTAAGGGCATACAGATAGAGGATGACAAACATTCAACTTCAACATTAATAAAACTAAGCAATCGCCAACATTATCACTTGTTCAGTCTTGTTCCATATGTTACAAGTAAGTTACTTGAAGTAACAAAAGAGATGATAGGGTGAAGTGAACGGTGAACCAACTGATTCCGAAAAAATGCACATTTTACTGCATGTATGCAGTAATTAGCGTAATTAATAATTGCAATCCAAGCCAAACACATCACAATTAGCAATTACAAGAACTCACTGTTCATTAATTTTATATTACAATAATAATAATAATTAAAACCGTATTAAAGTGAAGAATCATTAGTACTTCATTATTATTACAAATGTCACAACTTGCACCATACATACAATCTATCGAATCGCAATCGTAAGGATTAGCATTTTTCGAAGCATACTTTAGCGTTCTAGATAGTCGCCAAATAGACAGATATAGATAAAAATTAATTTAGCATTATAAGTTTAATAGATGAACAGATTCACGCACGGTGGTAGGCACTAAATACAATCACAAGTATCACAACTGAATTATGAAACAAAATGAAACTACGTCAGTGACAGTCAATTTAAAATCTACTTAGATACAAATCATTGATCACCTTACATTTTACATTGGATACAAATTGCATATAGGTTCATCGTATCATAAAATTAATTACAACAAACAGAAGTTCAATACTTTGTAGTGACTTTGTACGAGAATCCGACAAGATTTAATACGAAGCTGCATCCATGTACGACTCTACTTTGATAATGGTCCTGTAGGAATCCTTCAAATATTTTTTTCATTAGGAAGGGGCAGCTTGTCGACTAGCTTTCCCCTATAGGACAGAAAAAAATATTATTCCGACCGATTCTATAAAAAATTTCACTGTTGCATGCAAACATGATTATGCTTATAAAAAGAAAAAAAATGAACTATTGCTTGACACATGTATACGTGGTAAGTGCTTACTTCTTCAAGAAGCCTCCGTTTGGTATCCTTACTCAAACGCCCTCGATTCTCCGCGATGGTAAGTCCTTTTGAACCCCTTGTGCTCTTACAAATTGCAGTCACATGCAATATCCCCATTGCATCTATCTCCATAATGACTTCGACTCGCTCTCTCCCTGCCGGGCCCGGGGGAATTCCTTCCAACACAAATTCTCCCAAAAGATTGTTTTGTTTGGCAACGGAAGATTCACCCTGGTAGATCTTAATGGTAACACTCGTCTGATTATTTGCTATTGTGAAGTATGGCTCTTTGATCTTGGTAGGAAATTGAGTATTTTTAGGGACTATCACAGAGAATTGGCCTGAAACGCCGGCAATCTGAGCTTCAATACCCAATGACATTGGAGTTACGTCCTGGATAGTACTCAAGTTAAGTGCCTTCTTGGCTTCTGTCCCATTCAGTAGTGCAGCTTGTACTGCGGCGCCATAAGCAACAGCTTCGTCTGGATGGATCGTGTGGTTGAGAGCTTTCCCATTAAAATATGTTAGTGAGCATTTCCTGTACTTTCAAAATCCGAGTGGATCCTCCGACAAGTACGATATCGTCTATCTCTTCCTTCCTTACTCCAACATCTTTTAAAGCTCGGTCGACAATATCAATCGTGTTCTGGAAGAGCTGTTCATTCATCTCCTCGAATTCTGCCCTCGTTACCTTCACAGATAAATCTTTGCCATCTACAAGCGAATCCACAGTGACTACTGTAGATCGAGCAGTGGTCAAGTCAATTTTGTTCTTTTCACAATGCGTCTGAAGGCGACGGAGTCTTTGACGGGCTGCATCTCTTTCTTGTTTGACTAACGAATCCTTACCCAGAAATAGGTCTATACCATGTTGACTTTGGAATGCCTTAGCGCAATGTTTCATCATATTTTTGTCAAAGTCTTCACCACCTAGATGAGTGTCTCCGTCTACTCCAAGCACCTTAATTTTTTGTTCCTCCGTTTTCAAGATAGCCAAATCATACGTACCTCCGCCCAAATCAAAGATAACCACCGTTCTGGCGTCCTCATGAAAACGTTCTAGTTTGTAGGCGATTGCTGCTGCTGTTGGTTCGTTGAGAATTGTAAGAACTTCCAAGCCTGCCATTTCTCCAGCATCCACTGTGGCAGCTCGTTGCCCATCATTAAAATATGCAGGAACTGTAATCACAGCTTTATTAATTGGGATTTTTAGTAACTTTTCTGCTTGATCACGGAGCTCGCCAAGAAGAAAAGACCCTATCTGTTCAGGAGGGTACTGCTTTCCGTGAATTTCAACAGCTGGACCTTCTGCGCCTTCAACCACATTAAATGGCCAAAACTTCATGTCATTTTGAAGATCCTTATCCTGTAGTCCTCGCCCTATCATGCGTTTAGCATCAAAGATAGTGTTCTCGGGATTTCTAAAGGCGTTGTCTTTTGCCGCTTGCCCAATCACACGAGAACCATCGTCACTAAATGCCACATAGCTTGGAGTGGTATTGCTTCCCAGAGAGTTCCGGATTATCTGGACTTTCCCTTTGAAATATACTGCAACACAGCAATAAGTTGTTCCCAGATCAATACCAATGGCTGGCTCATTGCCACAATCCCAATTCAAGGAAATATCATTCTTCTCTTGATATTTGTTAAAACTTTTTCCCAAAGACTGTTTTAAATCTTCAATTTGTGTATCTTTTAAAGGTGTCTTATCGGTACAGCGTTGAATTGCATTACGACTGACTCGCTCATGTAGCGCTTGCAATTGGTGAAGTTGCATGAATTGATCATTCTTGAAATGTTTTTCCATTTCCTCATGGTAGAATTTACGAGCTTCTTCTTTCGCTTCTTTAGTACCAGAAGCATCGCTGGCTCGTCGCATATCAAATACATCCTTCAATTCCACGAAAGTATCTTCCAGCTCTTCTCTAAGTTGCCCTACAAATTTGTTTTTTAAAGTTTGAGTTTTATAATACCACTTGCTGTGAAATGAGGTGAAAACTTTCTCTTTGATCTCATTATGTGCTTCTATAAGTTCCCCCATTTCTTTGCATGTAGCAATCGGTTTGCGCATTAGCCCATCGTACTCTTTAAGGCAATCACTTATCCAGTTCTTGGCTTCAGATTCTGCAAACTTAATCTTGTGCTCATTTTCGGTTACAACTTGTTTAAACTGATTTTCGATTTTCTTTTCCAGATTCAGTTTATGAGGTTCTGCAGCTTCAAGATTGCCAACTTTCGTCATGTCGTAAAAGTGAGTCTGTGCGTCATTTGAAAAACTATTGTGTTCCGCATCCAACTTTTCGGATTCTAAAAACTCAGCATCATTTCGAGCTTTCTCCATTGCAGCCAAGTAAAGCTCAAAGCAACTTGTAACGGCATTTTTATAAATTTCTTCCAATCTTTGCTTTGCTTCAATGCCTTCTCTAACGGCCATTGTAAAGACGGTTTTCAATTGGTCCTTAAACCTAACGATGAGTGACTGGTGCTGGGAAGTTCCAGCTGGAAAAGGGTTGACTGCATTGAATTTCTCAACCATAACTGGCACAGCTATATCATGGCCGACTTTTAAGTCTTCCTCGCAAGTTAATTCTTCTGCTTTCATTTTCAGCAACTTAGAATATCCGTCAAGATGAAATTGAAGTAGCTGCTCTGCTTTAGTCATCCGTTCATCTGTCTTACTTTTCTGCACACTAGCAAACGCCTCGAATGCATCATTGAATTGCTTGTGAAAATGAAGCTCATATTGCACATTAAGGTCTTCATCAGATGGCTTTTCAAGCTGTTCGAACTTTTCCATTAGAGTTTGCTTACAAATATCATGAAAATGGCTCAAAATTGGAATTTCCGTAAAGGGTTGTTTTGCAATGAATTTTTCCATCTCTGACTTGTACTCTTGAAGAAGGTTCTCCAAAATTTCGTTCATTTTCTGTTCAGCCGCTTCCTGATTTCTTTTATTTCTGTCTAGAAATGCGGACTGTAAAACTGAATCAAGAACATTATGAAGCGATTTCTCCAAATTCGCCAGTTTGTCATCGTCTTCGTTGTTGAAATTGGATAAAAATGCTTTTGTCACATCTTGCTTCACAATTTCAGCCTTATGAAGTATGACTTGTGGGCTGTAAAGTGTAGCTTCGTTTTCTTTGATAGGTATTTGCATGCTAAGCTTCTCTCTAAATGCGTCATTAGCTTCCCCCATGCAGTCTGAAACAAAACGCTTGCGGGATGCTTCATTTTTCTCTTTAAACTCCTCCAATGCCTTTAGTAACTCCTTATCCATCTTCTTTTCGTACTGACTTCGAAACTCTTCCAGCTTTTTAGTCCGTTTGAATAACGTTTTGGCTTGCTTCAGGCCCTGAGTATGAGCAATTTCAATGGTGTCTTCAGGTAGATATTTGCTGCTTTTCTGTTTCTTTAGAATTATTTCCTGATATTTTCTGACACATTTTTCGACTAGATTTTCATGCAGCACCTTGGAAGTGACATCCCACAAAGTTTCTTCAGTCACAGGATCCTCTTCATTGAAACCATCATTATACATTTTGACAAAAGCTTGAACAATGTTGGCCCATTCAAACCCAACTACTTCCGCCCCCAAAATTTTCTTAATTCGCAAATCTTCATTCTTCAAAAGACCATTGATGTACGATTTAATCGAGTTCGCAAAGTCTGGGCTTAATTCTCCAATGCATCCTTTGAAAGTTGCAGTAAGAGCCTGCTCCCCAATGTTTGGCATGAGGAAGCAGTCCACTTTACCAAAGCATTTCTTCATAGCATCCTTTATCTTTTTTTGTTCTTTTCCTTTCAACGTCTTAATTTGGTCCTCAAGATGAGATTTACCACCTTTGACGCCGTACTCATGCTGTGCAGGATTGTTCCAATCTCGAACAAGGAAGGATAGTTTTTGGAATGGAGGTTCGTCGTCGCCGTCCTCGTCATTTTCTAAGCAATGCATTCCAAACTTGAAATAATTAGACAGATTACGAAAAACATCGTCTGGGAGTTCACCAGCCACATTGTATATCATGACTGACGAGCTGAGGAAGCTTAAGCCGAGAATTGATGCAAGTTCTTCAGGGGAACTGGATTCATCGTCGAAGCCTTGAGTGTCCATTAGAATGACAGCAACTTCGTTGTCATCCCCATCAACAAGAAACGCTCGACTCCAGACCCAAATTCCTTTAGTTTGTGGTTCGTATTGAGTACTCCAACAAAATCCAGATAGTGTATTTTTCTTGGAGTCAGAATTTATCCAGTCAACTTCATCGTTTTCCATTGCCTCCAAAGCTCGCTTGATGTAGTTAAGTAAGAAACTTTTGCCTTGACGTGGTGGGCCAATCACACTGACAACGCAAACTGGACGACCTTTAGTAGAATCATTGACTATTTGCAAAGACTCGAGATTGAGTTTTAATGAGAGTCCAGCACCTCCTTCGTTGCATTCATTCTTAAATTCAATAAGTTGGATGGCTCGGCCTGAACTTTCTCCTCCATCAACGCTGTCTGTGTCACTGTCACTACTCCAAGAACCCATTCTGATAGTACGTAAACTCTAGATCCTGAAAAATAGAATACAGCCATCAGCAATGTAATATATTATTTACTAATTACTAACTTAACGGTATAATATTAATTGGTTGAGACGCAGCTGCTGGGGCACACCTTTAGCAAACTATGAATGCAACATTAAGCAATTGCACCTAAAATTTATCAGCGTTCTCGAGGTGTTGTGTTGCAACATACAAACTAAGCGTCTAACTAACGCTAAAGGCAGCTGCAACATAAACAAGAAATCGACTACAACATTTCGAATCAATGAAGTAACCTTTTTTTGAGAACGCTTAATCTATGTTACAAACCAGATAATTTAATGTTACACCAGCACGAGGACGCTTTCTTTAATCCGCAAGTTGCGAATAAAGGTTAGGGGTTAGGTTACTCGCAGTAAGGTTTATTTAGGTCTTTTATAACCTAACATTGACAATTGACATACCAAGCCGTGGTGAGAGCAGAGTTTGGAGTTAGCCAAGCTTCGAAGATCTTCCTTCAACGTTTTTGTTCCACCACCTTTTGCCTCTTCCAACTTTAGTTGAAAGAAATTCTAAGTTCCCACTGCCACTTGCCAGACCTGACCTTCGACTGACTGCCGATAGGATTTATGTATTCTCTCAAATTCGTTTATGTTTATACGCCTTTCTAAATTCTTTCGGATAGATCCCTTACCTATAAATATAAATTATAAATTATACATGAGATTTAAAACGAGCGATCTACAAACATATTGCGAGATGCTAAAAGCTGACTTCTAACGGTTAGAAGTCAGCTTTATAACCATTCTAACCCCAGCCAGTGCCCAGTTGAGCATTCCAAAATATGTTCAATTATTGTAAAATTACATAAAAAACATACTGACACGGGCAAAACACGTTGTCAAAATACGAATGTCTAAAAATAAGGTGAATTGGAAATATTGGAATCATCCAAACTTTGAACTTGAATTACTACATTCTACACGTATCTAATATTGGTGTAGATAAAATAATCGATCGATAAATCAATCAAAATCATGTATGTAGTAATAAACTTACCTAACACACACTGGGTGAGAATGAAATCTATAAATCGGTGAGCTGTAACTGTAAAGGACAGTGTAGCAATGATGTCGTAAACCAAATCTATCACTACCCCCGATAACACCACCGTGTCTCCACCCCAATCCGCTTGCTTAGACCGCCGACCGACTTAATTACCAACGACCCGTCCTCCTGTGCTGTGGCTGTACGGTACGTGTCGCCCAAGAACAATTCTGGAAATTAGAAGGAAGTACTTCGAATAAATATTTCATGTGATTACCACCATAATGTTAATTACCATCAATCATCACATACATGCGTGCATGGTGTCTTAAATGTCATTGAAAAAATGCGTAAAGTAATTAAACTTTACGCATGCCATGTAGAATATACTAATATTGAATATAGAAGACGATGCATTTCAAGTTGCTTGAAACTGAGATTTTGAAAGGATTTTGAAATGTTTGCAAAGAGACCGTGTGACAAGTAATTTTCGCCCAGTCACCAGTAAATCCAAATCTCCATACACCATAAGAAAACCCTATTCAAAAAGTGGGGTTGGATAAAGATATGTGGGCGAGACCAAAACAATTTTTTATTGGCTAGATCGATAGCAAATCGTCTGAAACGTGTACATCCCAAGTTTGAGACAATCAACAATTTGAAGCCACAGATTTCGAAATATTTCGATTTCAAATTTTGAAGGACTTATAAAAATTTTCTACCTTCTAAGCCCTTTTCGTTTTATTGGAGGTTGGGTTACGTTTGGTTAGGACTAGCTTACACTAACCAACTTTAACCAAACCTATATGATATAGGCATCATAATTCGGCCAGAAATGTGATAAAAAGTTTCATGCTTCCAAAAAAATTATAAGTCCTTCAAAATTTGAAATTCTTTTTGGTCTCGCCCACATATCTTTACTCCAACCAAAAGTGGACTCCAGAACTAAAATTGGAAACGATTGGTCATGGACCATGGACAATTTGACAATGAAGAACTTGAGCATTTTGCATGCGTTTGGGTTGGAGTAAGCGAATGAGAGCGAGACCAAAAATAAATTTTTATTGGCAAGATCGATAGGAAATTGTCTGAAACGTGTACATCCCAAGTTTGAGACAATTTGGCAACACAAATTTCAGTATTTCGATTTCCGAAGCCCTTTTCGTGAGGTTTGGTTACGTTTGGATAGGACTAGCTTATACTAACCAAACCTATATGTGATATGATATACATATAGGCATCATACATCATAATTCGGCCAGAAATGTGATACAAAATTTCATGTTTCCAAAAAATTTCTGTGAAAAATGGTTCAGAATTATTGCCCTATCTGATTCAGTTGTCAGTGTCATTCCTAACACCTAAATACAAAACTCAAAACTACAGAACCGAGATCACTAGTCACTAACACTAGTGATAGTAATAGTAGTGACTAGTTCTGCCAAATGCCAAAAAGTAAACGCTTCGTTGTTAGTAGTATTACTTCACTCCACCTCCACAGACAGACTAGACGCTTGTATGTTGTAACGTAAATCATCAATACACTGACTCACTGACCTTGAACACACTGGAAGCGTTTGCCTTGCTGTAATCTCCGAATTCCAATATACAATATATTTGTATCAATGAGACAGAGAACCGAATGATAAGGGTCATGCACCGATGACGATGGGCTACAAACTTACACACAGATTAAAGATGTCTGAACGAATGTGTATGTAACAATAAATTTAATTAAGATAATGGATGAGCGAATTAAATTTGTAATTATTATTTTCGATGCAGATAAGTCACCAACGAGTCTTAGGTTGTAGGTGTTAGAGAGCGAGAGTTTATACTATACATAATATACTGGTTGACAGTGACAGTACGTTTTCGTATCTCTCATTTCGTTTCATTTCTCCTTGTTGAGTCCTTGAACATTGTAATTTGTAGCTTCGCAATCAAAGAAGGACGAGTCACTACTCGTCAGACCACACACAGCCAGAACATAATCATGATATCATCATGAACAAATCAGGATTCAGTAAAACGTTTTCCCACTTCTAGGTCTTCATTGTTCCTTTGTCCACTTGTGAGACTTGTTCGAACTTTTCGTTCATTCACGTCATATTTACTCTAAAATATTTACACTGTCTCAGTACTCTCCTCAGTTATTATAGATCTCGTCCTTCTTTCACCCACGGCCCCTTTTCCCTCATACCTCAACATCAAATATATCATATCAATCATAACATTCATAACATAACCATAAGTCACATCACATCATAGTTGGGAAAGTCACATGTAGTATGTATGATAGGTAGACATCATCATGTACCCGGCATTTGGTTTTATGCATGTCACATGTTGAAGTTTAATTGAACTAAGTTTGCATGCCTGGATTTGAAGACAGTAGTATGACAGCATGAGAATGGAACATGGAAAGACTACATCCATATTTCTGCTTCAATCACTCACAACTCACACTCTCAACTCTCCGCCCTCAAATTAACCTTATCTTCTGCGTGAGTCTGCTGTCATGTGTCTCATGTTGCAAAACTAAACCGAAACCCAATTTGTCTACGTTATATTGTATTGAGTTAGAATTTCGCCTGTTATGTATGAAAAGGAGCATCTTTGTTTGTTGTATCTAGACAGATCTCATCCTTCCACATTCATTCATTAGTATTATCGTTATATTCCGTCTCATCTCGTCGTCAAAAACGTTTTCAACATCTTGAATCTCTTGCCAAGAAGGGTGATTATTGTCGTAGTACCACAGTTGACAATCAAGCGCCAGCAATCGCTGTTGAAGTTGCAATAACTAACCATAGCGTGTTCAGTCAGTGGTTGGTGGTGTTGCCGTTTTTAATTTTTTAAGTATGCTGTTGTTTTTGAAGATTAAAAAACCGAATTTTAGATACTAGTACTAATAAGTAAGTAGTAACTCCGGTTGGAGTAAGCGAATGAGGGCGAGACCAAAAAAGTTTTTATTGGCCAGATCGATAGGAAATTGTCTGAAACGTGGACATCCCAAGTTTGAGACAATTTGGCACCACAGATTTCGAAATATTTCGATTTCAAATTTTGAAGGAATTTTTTTGAAGCTCTTTTCGTTGCATTGGAGGTTTGGTTACGTTTGGTTTGGACTAGCTTACACTAACCAATGTGAGAAATGTGATAAAAAAATTTCATGTTCCCAAGAAATTTCGAAGTCCTTCAAAATTTGAAATCGAAATATTTCGAAATCTGTGGTGCCAAATTGTATCAAACTTGGGATGTGCACGTTTCAGACAATTTCCTATCAATCTGGCCAATAAAAACTTTTTGGTCTCGCCCTTAAATCGAAATATTTCGAAATCTGTGGTGCCAAATTGTATCAAACTTGGGATGTGCACGTTTCAGACAATTTCCTATCAATCTGGCCAATAAAAACTTTTTTGGTCTCGCCCTCATTCATCATTCGCTTACTCTACACTCTAACCGTACCTCCAAAAATTAAAGTATTGTATATTGTATGATTTTGTAGGAAGATTGTAGACGCATCTTTCATCTCTGCTGTCTGCGCTTTGAAAGGATTGAGATTGATTGGGCTGACTCTCACCCACCCACCTAGCTGCTCTAGTAGTCACTCGTCACTAGTGGTCAGTAGTTCTGTACTGCTGATTGATAACTGACACCTACCTGACTGAAGCAAAGCCTAAAGAAAAAGAAGTAAAAATTGGTAAGTTATTAGTCACAAATGCAAGTATTAGCAGGTTTTTATGTTTGGAATTTTAAATTCGTAATATTTTATTTTAGTAATTATCATTAATTTTCAACCATATTTTTCTATTAATTAGGTTTCTCTTTTCGTGGTACGAGTTTGAGAACGTGTGACTGGTGGCGTTACGTGATTTCACAGAGGTCGGCGGCGTGAAGCATGGCAATGAGAATTGGATGAAGTGTTTCAAGTTCCGTGTATACCCGAACAGCAAAAGAGAAGGATTCTTTTATCTAGTTCCTATTTCTCAATCATCGACTCAATTTTATTCAGAACTGAGACCCATTGTTTTGAGTTTCATTATCAGTTGTTATCCTTTTCAAACATAATCGAAGGTAAGTATGTGGAATGACGTTTGGCGTGACAC
>JAANSM010003548.1:0-12704 GCA_036850725.1 Orchesella villosa | reverse complement strand
GCTGCACCGTATTTACTAAATCAATCTCGAAATTTATAAAAATGGGCACTATTTCAAAACTGGGGCATATTGAGACGCCTTACTTTGCAAAGTTAAGTAACTTTACAAGTTGTTAATGATAACAAAAAATTAGAAAAAAAATTTTTTTTTTGGAGTAACCTTGTTGAAAGTCCAAAGAGATCGACTATGGCTTTATGCAGTTGCTTCTTGGAATTGATGGTTAGACAAAGTGTACGTTTCCCTTTCTTTAATATGTATATAGTATAGTTCTCACGGTTTGTATGTACTTACTTGTACATGCAATGTAGATTGAATTTAGTTCGACACATTTTTCTAAAGCAAATATATGTCAAAAAGTTTCATCTTAAAATCATATATGAATTATAGCGTATTTCATTTAGTGTTCTGTATCCAATTTGAAGTTAAACTATTGCTTGTAATGACTAAAGGTACCTTAAGTATTTATGAGAGGTTGAAAGTAACAGTCTTCAGTATGAAATGGAGTAGAAAATAATAGCTAGAAATTTTAAATTGCCCACCCTATCCGCACAGAAGAGCATTTTGAGTTATAGATTACAATTTACTCAAGCGTTTATTAGTTAGTGCCATTCTTTGATCAATCATAATCGTTTTATTCCATATGACTTTGTAACTCACGGAAGTTATGTAGGGATTATCTGTTAATATGTTCAAAGTCAAGTTAAGACTCTCATATTTGAACAGCAACATTTGGAGTCCTCATTTTATAGGCTGTACATTTATAGTTGAATTAATTGCGTGTAATACTACACAGTATTTATATTTAACAAAGCTTATATAAACAAAATACTTCTGTAGAAGGTTGTATCTTATTAAATCATGCTTATGAAAACGGAATAATCGAATCAATTACAAAATCTAAGCATGAATTTAATGAATCCGTATTTATTTTATATCCTGTGCACAATCTGCAGCACATCAAAACCTAAGTATATACCCCTAACCACCGTGTAATATATCGTTCCATGAAGTTCATTCAGTTGATAACGTAAATCAGATATTGCTTTGCTGCAAGCGAAAGGAGGAGAGAAAAAAGTATTAGTTTGAATATGTGAGAGAAAGTTTGCTGCAATGTTGCCGCTTGCTTAAATTCATAGTTGCATGTTTTACTGCTCCTGTACTCCAGATATGATCTGATATGACTTAACACAGTTGATTTTATGCTTTTCGACGAAAAAGTGAGCTGAGTTTACTGATGCATGCTTATATATCATGAAACGTCAGCAACAGATCTCTCCCATCCACCAGATGACTTTTCCCTGCTTCTGCCACGGCACGACGATGCAAGCAAAAGCACACCGCTTTCCCTTTCTTTTAAACATATCCACTTTATATATATATATCCAATATTAACTCTCTCCCTCTTTCAAATCTGCTCCTCCACCATCCCATATCATAACAATATCACATCACAATTCTTCTCCTTTTTCCCTTTTCCTACACAAGTACCAATAATAATAATAGTAATAGCGATATGACATTATTATTATTATTGCTAGTTTTATTATAGATTTGAATGGATGGGATATATGATGAGAAGGACAAGCCGATTATATCATGAAATTGTGCTGGAGATCGAGAATGGAGACAGAAAAGAAGAAAGCAGAGAAGTGCAATATGGTCCCCAAATTTGAGGCTGAAGCAGGAAGCAATCTCATCCATATACCACACTTGACAAAATAAAAAAAGATTTTTCCGTTTGTACCATTGTCCTCAACAGAAAACATGGTTCATAAGCACTGAGATATATGAGATTTCAGTTTACTCCTTTTTGCCTACTTTTCATCCAAGAACAGTCTTCCTGGCTATCAACAACGTACGTACGTACTCATGTGGTCCGACCAGACCAACACATCACCACCCACATGGACAACGGTCGTTATTGCTTTTTTGGACACCATATGGACATGAGTATAACCGCTTGTCATGGCAGCAACTGCCAAACTTGATCTGACATGACTGTTCCAGAATTAAACTTATTTGTTCCAGTTTTGTAGGAAATTTCACAAAAAATAAGGGATATGAGCACATATATTTGACTATTCTCTCTCAATCATTTTTTGGAATAGTAAAATCTCAATTTTCCCCAATATATCTTTTTATATGTTAGATTATGCATGTTACTGCTTAATTTGTTGCTTTATATTTTGTACTGCTTTTTAAAATTATGACAAATTGTAGTGAGCACCAAAAATTAATTAGTAACTATAGTAGATTGTGTCGACATAATTTATTAAGACTATGCTATCGTTGGCCAAAAATTGGTGAGAGGTAATCAAGTCTCAATTGACGTGTTTGGTGTTGCTGTAAAGTATTTGGTAATATCTGTCTGCATTGTATCACTGTACCACTACATAGCTACAGTAGTACACAGCGGTACATTGTATGTATAGCAATAGCCTTGATTGATTTCATAGCTGCTTAATAGTATGGACATTCATTGAAGTGTTAATATCCCAGCTTTTTTAATCGCTCATAATAATTTTTCACTTCTGGAGATAGTTATTATTCATCTTGTGGGAGCTCCAATTTTAAAATTGCAATTTGAAATACTTAAGCTGGTCATTGGATCATCAAAAATAGATTTTTGTGTTGACATTCTAGGAAATTTGCAATTTAATTGAAGTTGGAAGTTGGTATTGGTCATGAAGTCATGAAGTGTTGAGATATTGTCATATTGAGTTAAGTCCATGAATTGTTTTCTGGATGCGTGTTTGTAGGTGCATAAGTTTCTCATGCACATTGACATCTCATATCCTAGATTTGCTCAATCTGAAGAAATTATACATAGCTAAAACTCACCTACTATTACGGGCTTACTCACCACCTACTATAATAGGTGAGCATTAGTGTTTGTTTTAGAGGATTTTGTACACAACAAATTATCACTACAGACAGGAGAAGAAACCAATATAATCTAGTCGGTACATTTATAATACATAGTGAATTGTGAAGCATGCTCAGGTAGAGGATTGAGATATTGACAGTTGAAGGGTAAACCAGCACAGGTGACAGGAACGTGAATGCAAAGTAGTTGGTAGTAGTAGATGGGAATGATTCTTATTTATTAACGTGTGATCGTGTTTTACACTTCACCAACCAACAACAGATCTTGTTCTTGTGTATTTGCTGTAGCCAGTTCCCGCGACGTCCAGTGTGTTGTTACATTGACGAAAATAAAAAAAAGTGTGTTGACATACAAAAATCTTAAAATGTAAATAAGTTCTGTTTATCATATATTTACAAGTGAGACGACTTTTTATACAACTTGCAATTGTACATCTTTCCAGTTCCTGATTACGAGTGATCTGATACTGCAGCCGTTGTCGATCTGTTCTCTATTTTCTGGGTTTAGTCTCCACACAGTAAGTTGTAAGTGTTGTCGTTTTATGAAGAAATATGATGCATAGTAGTGAATAATATCGTTTATTATCTCTCGGTTTGTTTTCTATGTACTGTATTGTATATGTACAGAGCTCACATTCTCTCACGAGTAAAAAGTGCAACTTGATCAAAATCAAAAGGATTGAGCATAGTTTTCTACTGTTGACTGTGTGCAGAGAAAGAAAGTAAATTCAAATTCCATTTTAAAAACCCAAGTCGATATCTAAGAACGCAAGTGTAGTTTAAGTAAATATTCCTGATAAAACTTTTATTGGTAAACGACCTTGTTTGGGTAACAGGAAGCAAAGAAGCAGAAGGTGCACTTATTTTTTTAATATGCTATCATAGAAGCATTTTTGAATGGGTTTCTTTTGAAAAACTATTATTCCTAATTTTACTTACTATTTTACAAAGTACACTTACATCCTAACTGAAAGTAGGGTATTTTCTTGGATTCCGTGCATAACTAACTGCAAATTATTGTTTTTTTTGCTGTCAAGTTCTTCGGCAAAGATGAATCCAAACAACAACAATGAGAGGGAGGAGGACCTTCCAAGGCGAAAACGGTTGGTATTTCAACCGCCACCTCCATCAAGGACGGAGGTTGATCCAGTTGTCGTTAATTTGGACAGCAGCAGTAAGTCATAAAATTAATGAGCTCGAGTGACACTATATTATAAAATTTTGTTAAATTGGCATTATATTGTATATTGGAAAATTAACAATTTGTACTAACAGTCAAGTATATACATTACGTAAGAATAAAAGGTATCAGTCTCTGATAAAAAAAATGCTCCTGTTTTAGGCACTTCCTCTGAGGAATCATCTAGCGACTCAGAGAGTGACAATCCAAATCCAGTCATTCATGCTGCAATCATTCAATACGGCGCCGGAGACTCGCCGGCTGAGCAAGAGGAAGCAAGAGTTGATTTTACAGCTTTCATGGTAATATACATAAAATTCAAAAATTATAATAATGAGTCATCGCGGTTTAGTCATCGTAAGTAAGTAAGCATATTTTTGTATTTTACTAACAGAAAAAAATAAAACCTGGATTCACAGTGCAGTTCACTAAGCAGCTAACTGTAGCATTCAAGCCATTGACTGATGATGAAGAGGAAGAGGAAGAGAAAGAGAAAGAGCACAAAGAAGTGAAAACTGTGATAAAAAAACGGAAAAGAGATGATGATGATGAAGAACAACAACCAGGTACCAAAAAAGTTAAACTATGTGTTTAAATAATATTTTAAGATTATAACCTTCTGTAAAATTAAATTTACTTTACACCATTGGTGTAATATTTAATGTCATCATTTATAAAGTTTGTTTCTGTAGTAAATTTTGTACAAAATGTTATTACGTGGATCAGCATGATATTTAAGTAATCTTTTCTTCCAATTGCATTGTGAATTGTAATTTTATCTCAATATGTTACCACACAGTCTACACTTCTATTTCTGAGTCGGAAATCATTGGAGCAAACAAACTAACATATTGCATGTAATAGAGCTGGGTGATCCCCTTGCATTTTCATCCTCATCGTTTTAATTTTATTATTGCTCTCGTTCCGTTCCCTACTCACATTTTCCAATAATGTTTCCTAAACTGTCAGTAACAGCATGCGATACATATCATTTGGGCATATATAAATTTGTACATAAAAACAAATAAAAAAATTTACGCTTTCATAATCATTCCTATCTTGCACCACATCTATACACAAGAGACCGCTTAGTACATCTGAGGGAATGATTTAATTAAGTGTTTGTATACAAGCCTAATTCGGCTGATGTTTTTAAGAGCATTCGTCATCATAAGCATATTTAAGGGAGCTATAATAGATTATAATGGAACAGAGTAAGTAAGTAAGGGGAGGCAGCCGAATACTGTTGTAATGATTAAATGTTTCATTCATACGCTCATATTTCAGGAGTGATTAATAACGAGTTGCTTTCGTTGGGGCTAATCGAGACTCTTGGGAGATCAACGTTAATACGTACATATATACTCTGTTATTTTCATGTGATGAAATTTATATGCATTGAAACTATTTCCAGGATATTAATTCATGGTAAAGAAAGTTGTAGAAAAAGTGGATGCTGTGGGTGTGGGGTAAACAAAACATTTTTAGAATGTAAAAGATGTTGAAAGTACTTTCATCTTGTTGTGAAAGAGTTTGGGTATTCTTGGAAGAGATTTTCAAAAAAGATTATGCAAACATAGTCATGGTTGACGAAAGAAAAAAATAGTCGAAGATGGAAAAAACTTTTTCTGTTAGGAAGAAAGAAAAGGAGGCATAAGGGTGGTATGATTTTCTTGACGGAGTGGGATAAAAAGTCAAAGAATAATAATAAAAAAAGAAGGGGGTAGGAAAAGCTAATTATCCAATGAGTAGTGTTTTTGGCATGTGCACTACTTCAAGCACAATAACCAAAAGAAAAATTATTCCATTAAGCGATTAAAAACCTCAGAAGAGGAAAAGAAAACTTCTCTCTTTCATGCCACAAATTTTTTTCCATATTTTTTTCTTCACTTTTTCGAATGCCTCCCCATTCTCTCTCTTGTATGATCTCATTTTCCAGCCTCTTTATAAGGCAACGAATCTCGCCATAATTTTTTCGATGAATACGATCTTTTCATCGCTTGAATGCCGACACAAGAAAATGAAGGATAGGAGGAAAGAAAAATTGGGAAAGAGGAGAAAAAGTTGGCAAAGAAAAAGAGAGGATTACTCCATACTACACACTTAAGAGCTTCTGGTGCTGTTGTTGATGATGATGAGAATTCTGATGATCATCACATGATGGGGAAAATGATTAGATAGGAAAAGAAGCAGCAGCCATCAGAGAAAAGTAATGTATGCATATAAAATGAGAATTACAGGGAACCAAAAAAACTCGTATTATTTGCATTGTTTACAAAGTGTAGTGTAGGTAAGGTGCGGAATAAAGGGCATTTTCTTTATGGCAAGAATGGTCTTAAGGATGTTCAACAATAAGCAGTAATAAATGAAATATTTCAGTATATAAAGTGAAAAATCTGCAGCAGCCTCATTCAAATGCGAACCAGACAAATGGGCGTTAGGATCGGAAGGAAAGTTACTTGCGTTTGCAGACCCAACAGAAAAATCATTCGGGTGAGGCAGCTCTACTTCCGTACTATCGCAACCACTTATAATTTCCCTTGAACGGTTTGTTTGTATATTTAAAAAAACTCATATTATACGTGAACGTTTTATCCGCTGTGGATCAAGAAACGCATTAATGCATATACATATAAAATGGAGCCATTATTAACTCGCTTAAGTGGTGGATCGTTTGTCTGTCTATGTGGCATAAAAGATTAAAAACATTTCATACTTTTAAACAGCTTCAATTCAATCATGCTTTTGCTTAAAAAAATTTCTTCAATCCGGAGGACATTTCTTGCGATGCTAAAGCGTCATGTTGAAGTAACTTCTTTAAACTCGTTATGAACTATCAATTCTATAGTCTAAGGCAGTTATGGTATTTAACTCGTGTTTTGCGTTGGTACTCCCATAAATGATGGGGAAATCTAAACTTTTTCCCATTTCTGCGAACAATACATAATACATCCTACGTCTTGAGGCGACTATTTTTTTTCCTTTCTGCGTCACTCATGGTTTCACTAATTGCTTCGCAAACAAAAATATAAAGATGCTATTTCACTCAAAAGTGCCAATAATACTCCTACTTTTAAGAACTAATGTCATAAATTTAAGGATAAAATCCATTTCTTCCAACACGTTTTCATCGTGAAAGCAGTCTTCCCTACGGAATGGTTTTCCAGTTTTCAGAGCTCTACGCTGATGCATGAGGCCAATAACATTGTTTAAAAATTACTGCCAATGCGAGCTGAAGGATCCCCATCAACTTTCTTCTTTGGCAAAAGCTTTAGTGCTAACTGGACACATCCCTTTATGGAGTATATTATCTACAAATAAGTCAATAGGAAAGTAATTAAGTTTTTAGTTGGAAAAGTAAGTACTTATCGACAATGCAAGATTCCAATGACGCCAACTTCCAAAGTAGACTCATTTATGCTGCCAATCCACAACGAACTCTTCTTACAAGAATAAGAAACGGAGTAGTGCATAATGCGACAGAAAATTTAAAAATAATATAACAATCATGACAAAGACTTAATGAAGTGGGAAAGGTGTTATCATAGGCATAATTCAAGCTCAAAGAATGTGGTCGTATATAACAAGGTACGAAAGAGAATCTGAACAAAAGCAACACATGAAAAGAATAACATAAACAACCAATTTAATTCGGATACAAAACGGTTTATTTGTCGGCAACATTGGATGAATAACTGACGACGAGTGAGCTAGAAGTACATTACATCATATATATATATTTATGGCAATGGTTATGTTATGCTAAGCACATTTTTATATAAACAACCAGCCTCACAGAAAAAGGTATGGTATAGAAAAAAAGGGCAGCTGAGCAAGTTTTATGGTGATGACACGATACAAACAAAGTCGGAAAAGGATCACTGAAAGAAACTCGCTTTTCTATGTATAAACTAAAATCTAAATGCATATCCAAACAGAACTGATTCAAACACAAAAGAACAAAAACAAATCATGACTGTTGTTTAGGTATTTTATACAGTTGAGAAAAATAGGCGTTTCCGAATCTGATGCATTATCAAATGACAGAATCCTACCTTTTTTTCACTCTCCAAACCAAACCAGAATGTGGGGATGATGGTGTTCTAAGCTCACCTCATATCATTTATACTCCAACTTGCTACATACATGTATTAACTACATATATTATATTATGTTGTATGAATGAATACATATTTGAAGAAAGAGATAAAAAAGTAGGCAGTAAAAAAGTGAGGAAGGTGGGAGCTCCTTTGTGGTATAAACATGGTATGTGCAGAATCCCAGTGAATGGGGAAAGCTCACTCCTCTTCATCTTCCGCTTGCCATGCACACAAGCTTCATACTGGAAAAGCTGGAGCTGCCTGGAGTATTATTGTAATATCTACACAAACACAGTCACACACCACGTAGAACGGATATATATACTCACTCACTGTTTCGTTTCAACATTTTTAGAGAGATGAAGATCCGCGTACAAAGTGCAGTAAAGGCAGTGGTGTGTGGATGTGTGTGCACTTGTAAACCGTTGAATGAGCTCTAGAAGCACTGCATATTATCCTGAAAACAAGACGCTACCCATAATAGGGTTACACATGGCATTTATTGCTTCCACTTTTCCCATCTCCGTATTCACGAGGAATATGTATAACAGTCCTGCGTCCAAGTTCTTTGGTTGGGTTTCATGTGATGGACTTGTATTGCTGAGTTGGAGAACCACTTTCTAGGCTTCTGTACTAACCTCTCAACTCTCGAAACCAAGTCAGTTATAGCCCATTCTTAATACGATCAACATCAATATTATCATCATCGAGTCCAGTGAAAAGTAGTTGCTACGGAACATCTGGATAATCAAGATCAAACAGAGGATATTAGTTGGAAAAAATGTGTAATAATGAAACTCTCTTCGCTTAGCTTCGAGTTTAAAGAGAAGTAGATATAATATTAATAATTAAACCTGATATTGGTGGTGACATCTAAATGTTTCATTTGCATGAGTTAATTAAAGTGATTTGGTGGTATAGGATTGTACATCGTAATCGTATTTCATTTCCTTAAAAGAACGAGTTTGAACGGCTAGTTTCACTTCGCCCCAAACTCGCCGGCATGCTAGTTATTAAGGATGCTTCCAAATGTTATCAATCCTCGTTCAATTGCATTCCCTTTCCATAGTCATCCACATTACGATTTTCAAGCGCAGCGTCAACACTATTTTGACGTTAGTTCAATTAAGGAACTGATAAATTACCACTCCACTGCCGACCCTATAAACACACCTTCATTCTTTGGGCTAGCTCAAAGTAACAATTTGGTAGAGGAGTCAAGTGAGAACTTTGGTGGACACAATAGAGCTAGTAATAAAAGTGTTGAGTTTCAACCCTCGAAATCAAGGGACGTGAAAGCCTCAGTGATGAACGTCCTTCCTTGTACGGCTGTTGTAAAAACAGAACCGAATGTCTTGTCCCCATCCCCACATCATCGACACCATCATCATCACCATCATCATCATTCTGGAGAGCAGCTCTCACCTGTACTCGTCTTTGGTGGGGGAGGTGGATCTCCGTGCACACCTTCTACAAGTCCTACCAACATCCCCAACACTTCATCAGGTACTTTTCATAACATATTTTTCTCTTGCATAATTCAGCCCATTTGTTGTTATTCCTCCTTCAATGTCTCATTATTGGGAGTGGCACATGCCAAGTAATGCCCACATATCTGGCAAAAGATCAAAAATGAGATTATGAATGTCATGAGTAGTGAAAAAACAAGATGAGAATTTTAAAAGATTGCTTGTAATATGTTTTGGAGGAGGTGGAGGTGTTCCAACATCACTAAGACTGGGTATAACTGCTTCATACACGTTTGAAGAGGAGCCCGTCTCATCTGGAGAAAATAAGGGCACCACATCCGAGATCTCGATCACTTGTCCTGATATAAAGTACAGTGGGGTTGGGAATGGGAGCAGTATAAGGGGTCAGGGTGGTGGTGGTGGAGGTCATTTGTTTCATCATCACCATCACCATCATCCCATGTCCTTTCCCACGTGTGCCTATTCTGGTTGCTCGTGTTTAAGTGGTGGCGGACGTGTTGAGTGCTCAGGCAAAGTGACAGATTCAGGTGGTACTGGTGGATCTTGCTCATTCAACGGTGACTGTGAAGAATCTCTTGAGGAATCTCAATCTTGTGACAAAGGTGGTGGTGGTGGGGACAGAGAAGATTCCGGCTCGCCGTGCTCCGGGTGTCGTCTCACAAATGAAAATAGTAGTGGGTCAGCCCATAGTGGTAGTAACAATGCTGCAACACCTAGCACCACAATAAAGACATCATCCACATCTGGAGATACTTTGTCCACATCCGCTACCACCAACACTTCCGCCACAAAACTGATCAAGATGAATTGTGAACAACAAGATAGCAGCAATAACAATGTTCGTAAACCTGTGCTAAAGTTTAGCGTGAGTGCCATTCTAGGTGCAGATGATCACAAGATGAATCGTGTCTCCGAGTCCACACCTGTTTTCAATGCCAGTAAGAACATATAAAATTGATATTGATATTATTCTTTAGAGCTCTATTTAATGCAGATAAATTGTAGAGGAATTATGTTTTCTTACCAAGACTCATGAAGGATAAGTGTTTCTTTCACCTAGGTTAGTCTTCGTTTCACCAGAAAGTACATATTTGACTACAAAAGATGACAATTTCTGAAGGGGGCATCCCTGAAATCCATAATTTTCCTCATATAAAACAACAATCCATCAATGACTCCACAAGTCACAAGTTTTCAAAATACGAGTTTAAACGATTAATCTTAAAACTCATGATTTTGGACATTTGAATCTACATGGTATAATGAGATAATGAAAAGGTTACTTACGACGAAATCTTCGTTGTCGGTTGGGGGAGAGTAATATTAATGAAGGTCCCGAAACTAAGTTATTTTCATATTCATGATTCAGCACTCACACATAAAATATCCGATGGTAACATAACATTGTCATCGTTGGAGAGTTTTTACCTACTTCCTATCAAATACAAATTAATGGAGACTTGACACAAAAAAAAGGAAGCAAAGAAGCAGAATCTACTAGGTCGACTAACATTAGTTAATCTACATACGTTGATGGTAAAAAAATAAAAAGTTTCCGCTTCATACAGTTTTAGGCTGGCTGCTTGATCATCATAATATTTGTCTAAAATGACGTGTAAACAAAAGGCTTCCCCATCTAATCTAGTTCCATAGATCTAAAATACCTAACACGTAGTAAATCCCCGCATAAAGCTAATTGATCTGAAGCAAGTGTCATTAATTATATTGTATTGCCTTGTGGATACTTCTATTTATGACGTATGTAGTATGTATAAGCAAGGCAACTCGCATAATCAATGAGTTCCGTAACACACAGCAGCAGCACACATGATCTTTCCTTTATGCACATGAAAAGCATGTATTGTCTCGCCCCTTTAATTCCATTGTTCCGATCAGATGCACCTGCCCAATGATATGCAAATCGCGGAAATATGATCTCTTTTATTGGTAAATGGAAACATTCATGTTTCCGAAAACTGCAAACTTCCAAAATTTCGAAACTATCATTTCTCGAAACACGCGTTATTAATCTTAATTATTATTTCACAGAATGAAAGATCGTACAAATTTTTATTAGATAAGGAACAATAAAATATGCTGTCAATCATAAATATGCAGTAAAAATTGATGCAATGTTCAAAGTCTTCCGAAACACCATCTACATATTATGTTGCTCATATTGCTGGGAATACAAGTTCTTCAAGGTTTCAGGTAAGTTTCTACTGGACCCTGAAGTAAAAAATGATAAACAGCTTTTAAGCAATTTTTGGATGGCCGAAAGGCCAACAAATAAATAAAAGATAAATACACCTTCTCTTTCTTCATCTACGGACATGACTAAGGTTGACACCCAAGTCCCGGTAAAGGTGAATGGAGAGGGATGCAAATTAATTCAGTAAGAACGCCAACAGCAATTTTAGCTGTCGGTGATTGACTGATAGATAAAATTTAGGTTCCAACGTCGTGTATAATTGAATCTTACAATTAGAGTCAGGACGTCGTGGTTTACCTATGACAAGTACAACCAGTTGAATGTAGTTAGCTTTAGCAAAACTCATCCTATTTTACGGAGAGTTGAAAGGACGACGATCAAAAGAAGATTCTTGTCCACCTCTCGTACCACTATTACTATAGTTTGGATCAACATCCCTCCATTTCAATTCTTTAGGTGGTGCAAAACGACGACTCCGCTGTAGCTTACGACTTAACGGATTCAAAATAGTTTCCATCTTCACTCTTTTATTCCTTCTTTTTCTACATTTCAAAGTAGTTAGTCTCAGCAATCGATAACAGCATAAAATATTTTTACTTAAAAACATAAGGCATGTGTGCTTTCGCTTACGTTTGAAAGTACTTAAAGAAACGAAAATCTGTCAACTACTCGATCACTTCAATAAAACTGAAGGTGTTGCAGGTAGCAAGTGCCGTTATAAATGCACATTATTATCTACTGAAAGCGTTGAAAACGCGTACTTCAGTAGATTATGAGATCAGTTTCACGTCTGTCTGTCTGTCTGTCTGTCTGTCTGTCTGTCTGTCTGTCTGTCT
>JAANSM010003547.1:0-12704 GCA_036850725.1 Orchesella villosa | reverse complement strand
ATCGCGCTTAAATTTTCATCCCGCATAGCTTCGGTTATAGGGATCTTCATCATTTTTCTAGCAGCATCTATAAGCATTGTAAGTTTTAAACAATAAAGTAAAAAACGTGATATAGAAAAGAGCAGTCCAGTGTTACTAGATCAATCAATTTGCTTACCTAAAATACATTCATTTAGCACAACTAACTGGTTAAATGCAGCCTTCCCCTTCTTCCCTTTCAGACTATACTGACTTCCGACTTGCTCTGTCATAATCTTCTCCAGTATACGACTAAAAGCTTCCCTCACGTTGCGACCACCGGTTAGAGCTAGAAGTTGTGTCTATGAATAATGGTATTCATTCATTTATAAGTTAATCATTAATAGAACAATACTAGACCGCTCAAAGACACTCACAATGTTCGTTTTGAGTTCTTTCGAAGTTAGCAATTCTGCTTCCAGTGAGTTCATAGCTTCTCGCGTAGTGCATGGAATGCACGGAATGGCCGTCCCTAACCCAGCAATGGGGTCAGCAATCCTTGGTTCCGCAAGCTGTTGACTAGATAGGAGTACCATGATAGTGTCAACATCCTTCTTCAAAAGTGCAAGGGTTGACAGAACCAACTTCTGAAACTCTAAAACAAATTATTATTATTATTATTAGGAACTTATATGATGCTAAGCAAACCAATGAATTTATATAATTTACCCTTTTCTTCTCCAGTCGTTGATTCCAACTGCTTGTCATCGGTTTGCGTGGACCTATAAAAATGAAGGGAATATGAAGTGAGTAATCTAAACTAAAATATACTAACTTTTATATATGAATGCGGAAAACATTGGTAGTTGTACCTTTCAGCTGTGACCTCACTTGCAAAATTGAGAAAATCATCAGGCATTTCATTTATGCCGAACTGTGGCGCAGTCCCATTCATAGCATATTCTTCTTCATTGGACTCGGACGGTAATGATGAACTGCGAAGTGGAACGAGTTGATGTTGAACTAACGGCGGCGGCGGAACTAAAGGTAAAGCGGCCACTAAACGTGTCGGTGGTAGTGGTAAAGCAGAATGTTTCATTTTAATCACATTCCTGTCGTCCTCCTCACTTTCGGAAGTTTCCGGAGGTCGCTCAACTCGGGTCTTATGAATACGCTTGCTGTTAACCTTCCCAGCATCACTTAAATCCGACATTTCAGCTGCATCAGATAATTTTCCTCTGGCACCGGCATAAGTCACTGTAAACATATTTACAATTGTTACGTTTCAATTTAATGAATCATGCCTATATAAACGGGTCGAACTAAACCGTCCATCATGTTTTTGTTGACTTACTGAAATCCTTGAGAACTCGGACATGATACAATGGCCAATTCTTGTTGAAGGGCTTACACTTCTCAACATGTCTGGCAAATGACATTGGAGGTTTCTTGGGCCACCGACAAAAGTTATTTTGTATCCAACATTTGGGTACAACCGCTACCTCCGAACTATCAAGAAACTCCACAATTGAAAACATGGCTACAAACAGTAATCTGTAACTCAAACACTAACACTAAAAACGAACTACAAGCTTGAATGGATTAAACCAACAACTGCAAAATTTTCACCAGAAAGTGGAAGTAATAGAACTTTCGATACAATGGAGTTCACATTCCAGTACGCAATCCTACTTTGTGTGTCTTGTTTCACAACAAAAGAACCAAAACGTGAGGAAGGGCATGGGATGTCAAACAGATCCCCAACTAACTGTAGCAACTCGCCTGCAAATAGGTGATGATTTGTGGATGTTTCCACGAAATACTTTATCAGCACGCACTCTCCTGTAACCAAAATGCATGCATTATCACCACGTTTTGCCGACAACTTGAAGTGTAGAAGGTTGGCTCGCCTGAAACACTTTCCATATAGCTCTTCAGGTAAACATTCCGAAAATTGGTGCGAAAACTGAATTCCGTCGATTGTTTTTATTGTTTGTTTTAAGTCACACAGCTGATGCTCAACGAGTCTATTGCATACTTGCTTGAGTGGCTGGTTTCCCGTCCGAATTAAGCGTTTTAGTTGTCCAAGATAGTTTTCAAAAGGAAATGCACTAAAATTGTCGAGTGGTCCATGCACCCTTACGTCGTTTGACAGATGAAGAAGGCCATGGACATTATATGAAACAAACTCCCTTCCATACAACAATGCAGACTCATTGTAAAAGTAAATTAACAGCTGCTCGGCATATTCAATATATTCTTTGCAGTAGTTTTCACATGCTAAAATTCGAATGGCGACATGAAGAGAAAGAAATAAGTTGTAATGCGCAGTATTTAAATTAGCTTCTAACACCACTGGACCTGTACATAATAAGAATTGCCTTAACTCTGTAGCCTTCCATCGGTCAACGTCACGAAGTGAACGAGGCTTTCTACTGAAATCTTCAGGCACGTAGCTTCGGAAGGAAACAAGTTTTTCTGAGATTCTATCAACTTGAGAACTAGAAAGTCGAAATGTTTTGATGTCTCCTCTCATCCAGATCAGCAATAACTTTTTCATCACACCAAGACATGTCAAATGCATGTATTCAAAAGGAAAGTCATCGACCATGTTAATTTTCAATTCAGTTAATGGAGTAGCTTGTACGTGATGTGCATCATCTGTCTGGTTTCTAAAATCCTCATCTGATCTTGGTAGCGATATTCTTTGTTCGTAATATGTAACACGGTTTTTGTAGTAGGTTCCCTTTATTTTACATTTTGAGCACCCATAGTATCCTGTGTGGGATTTGGTCCCTGTGACAAATGAGCGTGCTGGAGCGTCGAACACGAATGGACCAAATTGAATATGATACGTTTCGGAATCATTAAGTTTGAGTCCATTTCTTTCCAATACTTTTGCTTCTCTTAAAAAATCTTGTAAAAACAGTTCCAGGTTTTTCGGTTTACTTGTTCCACAATAAATTCCAATGACAAACGGAGAGGAGTTATATCCGTGAATACGACCCAGTATTGGCCAAAATTGCAAATTGGTACTATTCTGAATAGGAAGCCCATCAATATTTATTTGAACTTTTAATTTATAGGGCTGTTCAGCTGTAGACTGAATTGCCAGCTGCGATGAGATTTGCCTCCGAATCGACAACTCGAGGTCAAAGTGAGCATAATGACCTGGCACAACTTCCTTGACTTCCAATGATCTTGGGGTTTTCAGTAGCGTTCGAGAGTCACTTGGAAAGTGACTATAACATTTATGAGCTCTTAATCCTTTCAATAGTTCTGTCAAGGCTATCGCATTAATATTATGTTTCAGTGACCAGGCCGATATAAATGATAAACTTATACCTTCTTCCTCAGCTTCAAGTTCACTATCACTACTTAATTCTAATTGTTCATGACAGCTGGAGATGTTTACTTCATTTCGATGCAATTCAAAGCTTGATAGGAGATTTTTTGGTTGAGATTGAAGGCTAATGGTAGATGTGTCACGAGTACAACGAGGAGTTGCGATAAGGGTTTCACTTCCACGACTTTCAAAGGATGGCAAAAGGTTTTTTGGAGGGTGTGAGATTCTTGAGGATGGAGTGATCGCGTCAGTGATATGTACAACTGGAGAGTTTTTTAGAACTGAACTATTTGTTGATGTTGAAGAACTAACAGGCACAAATGAATTAATGCGGTCGACAGTTTCAAAATGTTTCTGGTATTTGACCTTTTCTTTTTGCAACTGTCTTCTGGCAGTTCTTCGTTTGGAATCTGACATTTTCAAACTTTCACCGTTCAATTATAATTTTCTAATGCAAAACGAACGTGACTGTCAACTATATTTGTTTACAAAGTGATCATATATATACTTTTTGTTATGCATGTCAATAGTGTATATAACTTATATATAATATACATATAACTTATGTATATCATTTGGTGTTTGTAAATGAATTACCAATCAGCTTATTGCTGCGATCGTAATGGCGTACGTTGAAAATCGATATGTGAACGATGTCGTACAAATGTTCTTTATGGAGTATGCATGATACGTTGAAACACACATAAATAAGATGGCTTTAAAGTATTAAAAGAAGTAGCGACTTAAAAACGTGGTCGTGGCGATATTGAACATATATATTTCAGGAATATTGAAAGTAAATTATTGCTAGAATCTAGAATTTTATTCGAAACTGCTATATCGATTATGGAATGGTTTACCGTTGTCGGTACTATTTTGAATTTTCTGTGTAGTTGTAAATACGACATTTCGATATTTTAGAGATATGATTTCGGTTATCTGTGTTGCTTGGGAACATTACATTATGTTTCTCTAATAAATTCTTCTAATAATACCAATACTCACCATAATTCCATATCATTTTACATTAGGCGGATTACAAGGGAAAATCTCATTGAAAAAATGCATTCTGACTTTTTATACTTGCTGTAGTATTAGTATTGTACACTATTATAATAAAAATAAATACACCCTGAGCTTTTTGGCTTTAACTAATCACTTGAAATCCGACAACGCAACGGCAACGTAACGAAGACTCTTCTTCTACAACTCAAACTCAACGACACAACCCTTCTTCTTTCATTCCACCAAATAAAAAAAATTGTGGCGGCCGGCAGGCATTCTAATTCTAAATTCTAACTAAAGATGCAAATGAACCTATTATGTTGAATTCGATCTGAAAAGCCGAACACGCAATTTGAGTCATTAGAAGCTGTACAAGGAACACAAGGGGATTAGATTTAGATAGGGATAAAATGAAATAAATGGGCTTGTACAGCATAAAGGGTTGATGTTAGAGCATCGAAAGGGGCTCTCGATGCTTTACTACATTAATAAAATGTAGAAGATGAGCCGGTTATTTCACCACACGTTGGTTATGGTTGTCACTACTCAATTTTTATTTTTTGAAATGACAACCGACGACAACGACACGTTCCCTTGAATTTTTTTCTGAAGAAAAAAAAACATTAATATTAAAAAACGTAAGCTTTAACAGTTATCCTAAGACCTTCAGACTTTGAAAGCATTAAGTAACATTTGATATTGAATCGTATTTGCATAAAAAATTTCAACTTTTCATTTCATATTTCATATACTACAGAAAAAAAATGGAGGGAGTGTTTTTGACTTTGACTCTGAAGTGAAAGAGAGACAAGAGACAACGGCTGATGATGATGTGAAGCCGTTACAAGGATAATTACNAGAGAGACAAGAGACAACGGCTGATGATGATGTGAAGCCGTTACAAGGATAATTACATTATACTCTATGGGTCACGCTCGCATTAGGCTCGTTTACGCACAAAATTGCTCATTTTTTTCTATAATATACATAATTCTATTACGAATTACGACACTATATACAATATACAACAAGATCTAAAGTCAGCTTTAGAGGATCATCATGATTCTCCTGAAAACAAAAGCGCACGCACATTTTTATTATTCTTCTCCTCTCTCCATGCATGTCATCAACTATCACAATCACAATATTTCATATTTTTCCTCTTTCTTTCTATCTCAAAGTTGAAAGTAACAACTTACTTTTGCACTCGCCACTCTCCTCCTATTCCTCCTCTCCACTTTTTTTGTCGGCAGTAATAACAATATAACATGTCATCTCCACAGGACTCTTATTCTCTCCTATCATTTCCATACGCACTAAACAACAGAAGACACAAGACAGCACTTGATAAAAAAGAGAAATTTCCGGAACTGCAACCTCTCTTCTTCTCTTGTAAAACATGCGTTCATGAATCTATAATAGTTATCATCACAAAACCAGGCATATAGAGAGAGAGCCTCTATCAAAAACAAGATTTCAAATTTCAATGCGGTTCCCTGTTCCACAAAAGCAAAAGTGGTTTGGTTCCTGTTCCTCATGTTGGGTATTTGGGTTTGCATTTTGTCAGTCGGTTCCTCCACTTGAAATTCAAGTGATGTGATGGGATACGGGATGCGATGACATGCAGAGATATGGAGAGACACATGGAAAAAACAAGAGGGAAACAAGTTTTCCGCACGTTTTCACTTTAAAAAAGAAGCTCATCTCCCGTTGCAAATCATAGAAAGATAAAAAAAATCCTGAATTCACTTTGTTGTGAATTTATTTTTCGCTTGGAACAATGGAGTGCGTGCGTAAATGTTGTCAATGTCAATGCCATGCAAATGCGTAGACAATATTATTTTTTTATCTTAAAACACAAACCGTGTAAGCAATGGCAATGATTCAGTGTTTTTAAAGGAGAAAAAGACAATGCCAAATGCTGAGTAGAGTACATATATATCATCATGGTCATGGGTGCATCTGGTTTGGTTTTATTTCTGAGCAGCAGCCGCAGCAGTTTCAGTGTTTCAGCATTCTTTCTTGATTTTTACGATGATGATTATGGTGATGGTGAGCCCTCCTGGTTGGTTTTGCTTTTATTAACAATCTCTCTTCCGTATTTTATTATACACTCAATTTTATCTGATCCATTCACCATTCCTTCTTTCAACAGTATTTTTTCCCAGTAGCATTGTAAATTGTAAAGTAAAGCATGAATGGAAAAAAAGAGCAGTGAGTTGCCAGCCCACCTTGAATATTATCTGCGAAAGGGAAACTAAGACCAAAAACCAAAAAACCAAACCACACATCAATACATTTATTGGGAAAATGAAACCACAGAAGAAAAAAATGTGTGTGTACGCGTAATAAAAGCCGTTTACATGTAAATAACATGCTTTTTGTATACATTGAAAATACTTAACGATCTCAATCTCTTCTTTTCCCTGTTTCTTTCCTGATTTATCTACTTCCAAAGAAGGAGGAAAAAAGGATGAGGATATAATATAAAAGGTAAAAAACGGAATAAAGTTTTTGGAATTTTTTGCTCATTTGATAACAGAAGCCTTTCTCTTCTCTCAGTAAAAAAAGGAAATGGAACAGGTTTTTTGTATATACAATATAGATATATGGCTCCTGTTGTATATCAACATAAATGTGGACACTGAAAAGGAGTGATCCCCATGTCACATATTTTACCTGGGAGTGACACGCCCATGTAGCCCAATGTGGATTGTGGATACAATTCACATGTGTGGAAAAAACTTGAGCTAAAAGCACGTTTAGAAAAGGAAACGGTTAGAAACACCATGTGTGTGTTGTGTTTCTGCGGATATTTGATATTAGGAAGGGAAAACAAGCTAAAATAGCGTAAAGTGTAACATCCATATCCGCTAGTGGGTATTTTAGAACGTTTCACGTTGAAATTTATGCCTTGCGTAAATTCTCCAGGAGGAATATAAAAGCTTTTCCTTCTGCCTTGCCAAAGGGAAAAGGGAATTGCATTTTGCAGTCGTAGGTCAATGTCACCAGTTTGTTCACGTAGTTTTAGGTGTGTGTCTGCTGCACAGTGTTATATTCACCATGTTTTTAAAAACTCTTGTAAAAGTCTTCATTTTTTCGTTCTCGTCTCTCTTTGAGTCTCCGGATGGGATAAACTATCCGCAATATATGAGAAGGTGGCAGCGGCAGCTACTTAGTTTCATGAGATAACACTTTACTTTATTTTATTCACATGCATTTTTCCAAAAACATGTGTATTTTTTCCGCAAAGGAGTCTTTAGCTCTGCAAACGAAAAAGAGGACGTTGAAGATTTATGCCATCTTTTCCATTTACTATAATATTTTTCTATATGACACATTCTCTTTTATGCTTTATGAAGGAGATTGGTATTTGTGCAGTGTAAGAAAACATGCACAATTTTATTGCATATGAGAATTTATTCCCATATAATTTCATTTGTTTTTATACATTCCGTCATGTCATTTTTAGGCGGGGAGGGTTGTGTCGTGGTGTGTGTTGGTGTTGCTTGTTTTATTGCTGGCGATTTGGTTTGTAAGTGGTTCTTTAACTGGAATAGGAACACCAACGGACTGTTCCTTCTTCCACACACTGTAAATCATTCATAATCATAAATTTTTTGTCACTTTCAACTTTCTCCACCGAGCTCGTAATAAATGCTTATTTATTTTATGCACCATTTATTGCTCCATTCTTTTATCGCGTGTCATTTCCAAATTGACTCAAAAGCTCGGGAGCTATATATTTATGTGCTCCCGAAATAGTTTTAGTTTTGTTTTGGCAAATAAGTAAAAAAGTGTCAGAAAGTTTGAGTCAAGTGTAACTAAACTTGAAGTAACCTCTTTGTTTGTTGTTTGCTTCAGTAATGTGCCATATAGCCGGGCGTCGTGCCTTTGAGCTGGCTAGACTGCGGCTCGACAGTTGCAGTAATAGTAACAGATTTTTTTCTGTCAGTAATAATGTCATTGTAAATATTGACTTGAGCAAATTGTTTTGGGAGGAAAAATGAAAGCCGTCTTGTCAGTCGAGAATCACGAAAAATCTAAAAATGCATTTTTATATGCAAAAGCTGGAGATTTTGATGCACTGCTCGGTTTCTTGTCATATAACTTTCAATTTTCTTGAAAGGATTTTTCAAAATTATTGAATATATGCGTACTACATATCTATATCTTCCTTTGCATGATGAGGAGAGGAAGAGGTAGATATACAAACACGCACTCACGTTGCATCCTTCATCAATATTTAATGACGGATATACCGATATACTAGCAGAAGGAGGAAGACTTTTGGGTAGGAAAACATGTCATATTAGTGTCAATCTATGGAATAGTAGACAAATTGAAAGGATGAGTTACTTCATGATTGCACTTGCATGGTTGAGGAATGAATTTGAATTATTTCATGTGAATTGATTTATCTCTACATGTCTCTAATATCAACTATATTCTACTTACAACAATGCTATTTGCAGATACCACTATTCCCAGCAAATAGTACTTTAGAAAACAGAAATCTACGTAAGATTGTAATTTCTAAACGTGTCTAATTTTCAATTTGAACTTCCAAGTTAGTAAAAAACAGTTGAAGTAATAGTACAAATATCGTATCTTCGAACTCAGCTCAATCATTATAGTTAGGTTCGTTTTTCAACTGACATTATGAATCAGAATCCAAAGCTTGAAAAGCTCATTCATTGGAATATTTATCCCCATAACTAGTAGCTACCCTTGCACACATATCTTATCTTTCAAAGAAAAAACAACACACTGCCTGTTTGTTTTGTGCGTGCATAATTACTCTACGAATTTTGTTCCAACTTCCAACGTTTCCAAGTTTATAGGCTTATTTACATTTTTAAAGCGTGTAAAAAACATACTGCAAAAAACTGCAAATGTTTAATCCTCATAACTTCCACTATCTACAAACAAAACAGAAGATTCTTTCATACTTGCAAAAGAAACGAATCTCTTATTTCCAACTTTACTTTTAGCAAAACGAAATGAAAGAAGACAAGAACAAAAACTGTAGAAATATGTGGACTATGCAATATGCCTACTGATAAGGGAAGTCAGACTAAGATTAAGAGAGCGTAAAGAAAAGACAAAAAGTTTTAGCTTCCGTACATTCCGTATTGTGCTTACACCCGATATATACATATGTGTGCATGTAATATAACTTCATTCGATTCGATAAACCTTTGTAAAAAGACTCTGGAAGAATGTTATTGCGTTGTTTTCTCTGCAGCTTATTTTTACGTATCTCTTTCGTAGCATTCGTGTCTCATTCTCATGTCTTATTTTTTTTTGCGGAAAATAGGCTGTTATGTTTGCTGTTGTGATCACAATATTGATTAGACAAAATGAGATTAAAGTTTCCCTTATTGCTCATGCACTGCTGTGAAGCAACATTACTTTCTGTTCATACAAAAAGTGTGTTGTTTTTTCTCAGTGATTCGCACTCTACTCACTACTCCTGCTCTTCCGTCTGCGACTCCACAATAAACACATGTGGTACTTGTATGCGTTGTGTGTTGTTTTATATGCGCTGTCAGATGCCAGTGAAGCGTGTACATTTCCAGTAAGAAACGACGAGTGAAGGGAAAAAAGAGCAGCATGCTAGGTTGTAGGTCCAAAAATCGTAGAATAATAATTAAATTACCCGTAATTATTTCCTTGTCTAACAGTCAGTCCGAAGTCCGAACTGCTACTTTCTACATTGAACTGGTAATGTAGCCAATGGTTTGTATGTGTCATGATAGATTTTGTAAAACAACAAAATACGTGCTAAGTGTTAGTGAAGTAGGATGGAAAGTGATATAAAACATAGCAATGTGGAATTAACGCAAATACAAAAATGGTATTGTTTAACGGCTTCATTGGTTTGCGCATAGA
The DNA here is from genome assembly GCA_036850725.1 of Orchesella villosa. NCBI lineage: Eukaryota > Metazoa > Arthropoda > Collembola > Entomobryomorpha > Orchesellidae > Orchesella > Orchesella villosa. The sequence goes on along the minus strand of JAANSM010003547.1, from coordinate 2,500 downwards.
CTTAAATATTTACTAAACTATATCAGATGTATCACGGTTTCATTTTCTATTCGCTTTTGAGTTCTTAGCTTAAAGTTCTCACAATAAATTCATAAATTTTATATTTTCTTCCAAAAGCCCAATCACCATTATATTATCAAGTTGTACCTTACCGTTTACGATGTTGCTATTACATACAGCTTCCTCTCAAACCGATAATGCTCAGTTTTCCATGAAATGATGCACTTCACCAAAACTGTCCAGCTGTGTGTATGTCATTTATGTATACGAACAGCAATATTTCATATTTCTATAAGAAGTTAACTCAGCATAAGAATCCAAAAATCATCCACCCATTGACAAATAATCACATGGTTTAATACATATTATGTGAACCCATCACCCATCACCCATCATCCTTCATCCCAAAATCCAAATCCGCTAATCAGACATTGACAGAAAGGACATAAACTTCGTAAAAATACTTGCATTTAGCCATGCATATGCTGGCAGTTTTGTTTATGATGTAGCTGACATATGACATGACATGTTTGAGTGTCATCCTCCTCAATCAAACCATATTATGTAGTACCCGCACCCGCCATCCCTTTCTCCTTATTGATTTCAATAAAAAGGAGTAAATAAAAGGCAGTAAATAGAAAAAGTATTCATTTCATCAGCTCACAACTCGCTAGTCTCTATTTTGCCTTCACTTTAAAAGTCCAGTCTACCATGCAAGAATGCATCTGCATAAAATAAGAACTCACGGTGACTGCCTCCTTTTCCTGATGATGCCTTTAGCCTAGCTGATATCATCAACAAGGAAATACCTCATTTGTGGTTACGGAACATTCAACATTGGAAGAGTTTGCTGTTTTGTCGTGTTGCAACCAAACCACCAAACTCTTCGCATTTTTTGGACAATGTCGGCATTTTCCCTGTCATCTCTCAAGTCTCACCCGATGACTGCGATATGACAACAACCACGACAATGTCGGCGACCCATCGTCGTTTCGTCGTCCCTCCTTAATAATACGAAAAGGACTTCACGCTCCAAAGCACCACAATCAAGTCCGCTTGTTTCGTAATGCAGATTCATTGGGTGTATATATAATGCAATATGCATGTGTATTTTGTATTTTTGTTAGAGGAAAACCGCAAACCAACAAAAAATAGCTAGCGGCTCAGATACACACTCAAAAAATAAAGAGAGAGAATGAAAGGGGAGATAAAATAAAAACCCACTCGAAAAAAAAGGTTTCCACTTACGCAACTATTTTCCCCAAAAAAGATATATGGAAAGAAGTTTGGTGACGAAAACAAGCAGCGAAAAACACTCACTAGCATCCTGTTCATAACAAACAAGAAGAGATACACAAAATGAAGCCCGTGCAGTTATAATCCTGTTGAGAGCTAATGGACACAACATATCCTTCCTGCAAAATGGAGAAAGGAGAGCAAATAACCACATGACTAATTTGTGAAAACAGGCTTAGCTTTAGCTTCTTCGTAAAACTTCGTTCTTAGGTAAAAGGTACCAATTTTATAAGGTACGCAACACGCAACGCACCATTCAAAAGCCATTTCACCATTCCCCAATGATAATATAACACACAATGACATTACGTCTGTACAATTTAACCTCTGAGCTTTTATAACGAAAATTGTGTTGCAAAATGCGACACAAGGACACTTTTCTTTTTGGCTCGATCACAAGCTCACATCTTGAGCTCGAGCGAGACTTTTTCTTTTCCACTCCCCAAATCCCCTTTCACTTCCGCCGACAAGGAAAATATATAAAAGCGCCTTTCTATGTTGGAGGAAGAAGAGTTGAGAAGTTGAGCTCATATGTACATTTGTCCAGACTTTGTGGAGCCGATATGATTTGGGGAAATGATAATGGTGATGGGAGGAAAGGATAGAATGATATTGAACTAATATAAAAGTATATTGCAATACTAGTTGCTTGTTTTATAGTCTCACTACTACCAAAAATATATACATGTATAAATACATGTAACTAAAATAGCATGATCATGATCACCCACCACTAAAAATATTTCCTTCCCCAATACCATCATATTATCATGTTCCTTTTTATGGCCATTAAATTGGCCTTAACTCGAACTTATCACGAAATGGAATGTGTATAGTTTGGACTGCAGACCATTACTTACATATACGCATACCGATCTACACACTACACACACCCTGGGTGGCAATATGTTGTGTAGGTTGAAGAGAAGAGCAAAATATAGTATCATTTTTTGGTCTTGGACTCTTCCATTTATTCCATTCCTTCACTTTTCCCGGAATCTCACAACTCAACATAATTCCGTTAACATTTCTCCTTGCTTCTTCCTGCTTCTTTGTTTCGTCTGGATGTGTATAATAGACATTTATATTTATAATGGTAATGGTCTATACTCACGACTCACGAGCGGCGGGCGATTCGATGAACCTTTTTATGTGCTATATGAAAATGGTTGCTTCTCTGCATATTATCATTGGATGCTATCAG
>JAANSM010003546.1:0-12706 GCA_036850725.1 Orchesella villosa | reverse complement strand
ATAAATGGACCCCATAGAGGAAAAAGGAGCTCTTTAAAGTTATAACGATATAAGATACGACTCTTTTTATTGGAGCATATGTGCTACAGCGGTATCGCAAATAGTGCATTTTTTTCATTTTTTCAACAAAACCTCCTGAGTGCAGGAGCCAAAAACGGCATTACCTTACTGTAATATCTAAATAAAACCCTCGGATAATTCCTCGGAATCGCATTACGATCAGAATGGTATGCTACATGCCCCATTCACACTAAATATCAACCCTGTAGAGGTACCGGAGCATGTGCACATTTTTTAATTTTCAATAAAATCGCAAAATGTGGCATCTTCAGGCACCAATTCGATCATTATCCTTACATAATAGATTAAAATCAACCCAGCCTGACCGTTCAGCAACCTTTTGTGATTCCAACGATATGCTACATGATCCATGCCCATAAAGTGTATGTGTGACCACTCCAGCGTTAGCCGTAGTCATGTATTTTTTCAAATTGTGTCAAAATAAGCAGAATATATATATGATGTATTAATCCGTGAAATACTTAAAATATGTAATTATAAAGTGGGCTTAAACTACTCCAATAGTCCCCAAATGTACTCTTACAAAGTCTGGGAGCAATCCGATATTGCATAAAAAATATGTATTTACATGCTTTGTATAATTCTAGTAATTTTATTTGCTCATGGTAACCGCTATTATAGCTGTATTATAATTGTACATTGTACATTGATCTAGATCAAAGCCAGCATGTATCATAATATTCATAAGGGTGCCGATTCTTCATTAACTTTTTGCTTTAATTAAGCCTTAGTTTTCAACAAGTTAGTTTATGCCTTAAATTATGTGTCTGGTTCCGAGGCAAGATAATTCTTCCTCGATACAGGGGAAACGTGCAACCTACCACCATCAAGAGAAGAGAGAATAGTTGCTCCTTTACTAGTAGCCGAATGAAAGCCCGCACATGCAAAAAGAGAAACACACACATTCTCATTTTTCATCATTCATTCATAAAAACAGAGCAGACGGTCTTGTAGTCGATGAACAGAAGGTTAAAAACTAATGGTAAATGGAGTTAGTTAAATCTGGAGACCCAGTAACGGTGTGACGTGGACAGGGGAGATACCTTTTATCCTATTCTACTGGTGACTGGCATTAGGATACCAACGTTTCATAGGATCAGCAAGATCTTAGCGGTAATTAACTTTTTTGTCATTGTAAATTGAATACTGGATTGAAACAGTCAAAATTTATGTTAACGGTTGTCAACGACCTTCCGTCATACGGATCCCTTCTATTGTCTATGGTATCGCTTATTCTATTTAAAATCTAGTATAATTCTTAGTCAAACATTATAAAATTAGAACACCCCGTTTGATACACTCTATCCACCGATTGAAGACACGTAATTCAATATTTAGTTTTTAAACATTAGTTAAAGCTTTTACCTAATTGTGTTCCTGCATTTCTTCCCTAATTCATTGTTAAAACTTAACGTAAAAGTCTATAAAAGCATTGACATGAGTTCGTTTTAAGTGTTGTGTTTACGCAAATGGATCCAACTAAACAGGTGACAGGATATCCTTTCCGTCTCCAACTATTTCGGACGAGTTCAAATTGTGTAATGGAGTAGTTAGTCGGAGTTTGCAGCTTTACAAGAAGCAGACACTGAAGAGGTGAGAGGGGACGGATAGTTACCCCTACAGTTCGAAATGGATGAATCAGAGTTGTTTGGCATAATTAATACTTCCAATCCTGCAGATCATGCCAAAGTAAGTACAATCTACAATCTAGCAACTTAAATTTAACAGAATAAGTGATTGCAAATGATCTCACATGTTGCAAAAATGCATTGCACTCAAGCTCGCAAAGACTGAGTTGAACAGTAGCTTCAATAGTTTTGTATAATCATGTACTTATATAAAAATACCATATATTATTTTGATTTGAAGGCCCTCAGTTTTTTTGAGCATCTAAAGAATGCCCCCAATGGTTGGTTAGATTGTATTTCGGCCATTAGGTGTAGGCGGTACGCAAGTACTTGCCAGGTCGTCTTTTTTCACCTTCAAGTTATTGAGCACCATGTCAAAACCAGATACGCCGTGTCAACAGAAAACGAACGAGAGGTTATCCGCAGCTTTTTGAGGGACTGGCCTAAGATCCAACTTGTAAGTAGAAATTTCATCTGTTATGTTATGCTTCTGTTTTCTTAACTTATATACAATCATTTTAATTATCTGTGCAAGTAATTATTTTGTCGTTTTTACGTTATCAGAAACACGATGGAACTCCTCCGGAAGTCTATGTTTCAAACAAAGTTGCACAGATCTCCGCCTTAGTGTACGTTCAAGATTATCCAAGTCTGTTGGCCGGAGTATTTTGACGATCTGATAGCGATTTGTGATAATTGTGGCACGTTTTTAGATCATTTCCTTCTTGTTCTTTTGGCTATAGATGGCGAGGTAAATAGCATAAACAAACGTTTTAAGCCTAAATAGATGACAAATTGTCAAAGGAATATATAAAATAATAATAATAAACTTGTTATCAGATTGCAGACCGGGATATTCCTCGAAGTGCTCAAGAATTACAACGAAATACTGTTATAAAGGACACCATGAGGGAGAAAGTGGTTATAAAATAATAATAATAAACTTGTTATCAGATTGCAGACCGGGATATTCCTCGAAGTGCTCAAGAATTACAACGAAATACTGTTATAAAGGACACCATGAGGGAGAAAGTAGTAGTTCAGCTGGTTGAGTTTTGGTACAAAATATTGGTAAGGTGTTAACTCTCTCATAATGAGAATAAAGCAGAAGGGTATTTAGTATTTCCGTTTTATTCTTGAGCCCTGTTTCATATGTGTTATTATGTGCATTACATTTTAGACCATGTTCAACGGTCTCTCCTCCAAAACCACTAAACTTTGCCTTGAAGTGATTGGAAAGTATATTCAGTGGATTGACATTAATTTGGTAGCGAATGATCGATTCGTACCTGTGCTGGTATCTAATTTATGTAACCATGAGACAAGGGAAGCTGCTGCAGACTGTATTCATGAAGTCGTTTCCAAAGGGATGGATCCCATCGATAAAACTAAGTTGGTTGAGTCTTTCGCCCGGGTTCTTGGTGAAGCTGGAGTTTGGCTAGCGTTTGTGGTAATGACCAAAAAACTTATGTAACTTAATGTAGTATTTATTGTTAAATAAGATTGTAACATTAAATTACCGTGTTTTTCTTTTAGCAAGAACCAGACGAGGATTACTTATGCAAGCTTGGAAAGTTGTATTGTGTTATGGGAACCAACTTAATTGAGAGCTACTGGAAGTTTTCAAAATCCCATCCTGCACAAAACGTAGAACTCAAGTTTATACTGGACGCAATTGAAGCTAAAGTGCCACTATTATTACAGATATTTGGGAATGATTGTGATGATGTGTCAGCAATGGTGTTGGATTTTGTACGAGATTATTTACATGTACGACTCGTTACCATGTGTTCATTGCATATATTAGACAAGTATTTCGAGAGTCTAACTTCATAATATCTTTGCTCCTGTTTTTAGTTAATCAAATCTTTTCGGGAGATGTCAGATGCGAATCTTAAGGACTTTAAAGCGTCATTTCTTGATGTTATCATTCGAAAACTTAGATTTGATTCTTCCTACGACTTCAATCATGAAGGGGAGGACGAAGCTTGTTTTTTGGAATACAGGTAAAGAATTATGACCTGTTTCCAAGTATTTCGAAGGCTAGTATTTTGCTAACAATTTTCTTGGTGTTTACAGGAAACAATTAAAGATAATTTTCGATAATCTGGGTCTAGTAGATAAAAACTATTTGGTATCCGAGGTGCAAAAGCGTCTTCACTACACAACTCAGACATGGAACATGCTACCATTTGATGTGAGACATGTGAATGGAATTAATGACTTTTAGATCACGACAGAAGCTTCTTGTCTAACGTTGATATGTTTCTTCTAGGAGGTGGAAGTGTCTTTATTGTTATTTTACTATTTGGGTGAAACTGTGCCCACAACTATGAGTGGTCAATGGAGTGCTGCTGAAGGACAGCTGAATCCGATACAGCTGATGATGGTGCAAGTTATGAATTCGGATATTTACATGTATCAACACTCTGCAGTGGTCCTCCAGTATTTTGAAACTATTATCAGGTGAATTAGCATTAGTTGCTGAAGCTACTTATGATGTGAAGTTGATGATGCTCGATGTAGTTTTTAAGTTTTGATAATTTACTTCCCTTTTTTACTGCACAGATATGAAAAGTTTTTTGTTTGTCATCCGGAATACATTGTGAAAGGTTTATCGGCCTTTCTAAAAGAAAAAGGCCTTTTTCATCCCGATCTCAAAGTGAGATCTCGGTGCTGTTACCTATTTTCCCGATTTATAAAATGTATCAGAGGTGGCATTACAGCGGATCTTATGCAAAGCATTATAGACGCAATCCAACCACTGCTACAGATCCAGACAATTTCTGCGGATAGAAAGGATGCGCTCATTAGTCGTGATGATCAGTTGTACCTGTTTGAAGTAATTGGAGTGCTAATTGTTTCCGGAGAGAGTGAAAACCAGGTTGAGATTTGCAACCAAATGTTGCTTTTTACATTTTGTTATTGATTATAATAAATATTGTGTGCTCACGTTTGACTAATGCCAAAACTATTCCTTTCTTTGTTTAAACAGAAAAAGAGAGATGTTAATGACTGACATATTGAACTTAGTGCTTTATCCTTGCCGGTTAGGAATAGAACAGCTCAAAACTATAAAAGATCCTGCTCAACAAGACCCCATCGTTGAAGTTGTAATGTAAGTGAAGATTTTTTACATTAAGGAAATATTATTAGGAAACTAATAAATTGTTGATTACTTAACAATCGGCAATTATGGGGATTACAGGCAAGCCATTGCTCTTACTGGAAGACTGAGTAAAGCGTTTAGTAGTCAACAGACTATGAAGTCTTTGGGTTGTGTTCCACTATTTTTAGAAGCTTTAAGTGTATTTCTGCAGCTACTTGAGGTAAGTAGCTCTTACAACTTATTTTACATGTGGGTATTTAAAACCCCAAAGGGTGTTCCATTTGTTTAACGTTTTGTTTCCTTTCCAGATACCTATTGATGAATCGTTCACGGTGCAGCTGCAGAGTTCAGTCCGGCAATATTTACATCGATTGGTAGTTTGTCTGGAGGAGGAACTGTTGCCATACATTCCTTTGGCATCACAGGCGTTGTTGAAGAACTGCGATTGTAAAAGCATTCAGGAATACATACCTCTCATCAATCAAGTCATCACCAAGTTCAAGGTATGTATATTTTTGCAACTCCACGTTTGGTAGACAACTATATGTATACTTTATACTGCAATTGCAACTAAGCTTTTCGCTATTATAAACGTCCATATGTGTGTTTCCGCTTTACTTTTTATGCAACGCGTAACTTTGTTAAAAAAGTTTGCTTGGGAAGCTTCTTTTATAATTTTCATATCGTTATCGTGGATATTCCAGAAAGAAGTGGTGCCTTTCTTGAAGCAAATGTTTACCCCAATGGTCCAAGGAGTATTTACAGCTCTCCAAGTGCCCATTGAGCAAAATGATCTGCAAGCTCAACGTGAGCGACAACTACTTCGTCGACAATATTTCCAGTTTATCGCTGCTATCGTTACTAACAACGTTACGGATGTGTTGTCTGCTCAAGATCCTAATGTTCTTAATGAAGTTATGATGACTGTTATTCAAGGATCTGTAGACTTTCCTGATCCAGTTGTGAGTAGTTGATTACATTAAAAGAATACTTTTGAGGTGTGGCGAGAGTTGCTGTCTAATCAATTGTATTGTTTCGTTACTATTTTTAGGCGCAGAAAGCATGTTTCTCAATTCTCAAAAAGTTAGTGGAGTTATGGGCAGGACCTGAAGGGCCTGATGGGTTCATGGATTTCATGTACAAAAATATTGTACCAGCTTGTTTCATGGCTCCTCTTAAGATTTCTTTTGATATTAATGATGCTCAGACTTTGATAGCCTTAAATGAAGTTGCCAACTGTCTCAAATCTGTTTTAATCAAGAGGGTTTGTGACCACTATATTCTATACCAGTTTACAAATCTCTGACTTGTTAAATTCACATACTGTCAATCGCTCAATTTGATTCATATACTGTAGAAAGAGGAGTTCATTGCCTTTATGATAACGTACCTCCCAACCCTCAAAATATCACCTGAGAAGACCCAGGAATTCGTAAATGCGCTTCAATCTGATGCCAAAAACTTCCGGTCATATCTGAAGGTATGTAGCAGTTTCTATAATCAAGTTTAGATTTGATGCATTGTGTAATGAGTCAATTCTCTGAGTCTGTAATTATAATGCATTTTAACATTCAGTATTTATTTAATTTCAGACCTTTTTCCAGCAACTCAAAGCAACTGGAGCATTCAACAGTTAGCAGGTCGTCCTGGCATTGGCATAATCAATGCCAAGAATAAAATGTAAACGTATTCATACTACCGTCATAACAACAAACATCGCATAGCATTGCATTACACTTTGAAATCCACTCAAGACTAAAACATGGAATAAGGAGGGAGGGTTGATCAATTACGTTGAGTTTGCTCTCCCTCCTCCAATTACAGATTACAAATACCTGATAATAAATCATAGTTTTAATTGAAGAATGTGAAATGAAGCTCTGGATCTAAGCACACCATTAATTTTTGCTGCAAAAGCCACAAAGTTCAAGATGCAACTTTTGAAGTTAATATTCCATCAATCAGTTTTTTTTAAACAGAGTATTAGAATGAAATTCACTTAATAGGTAGATAAAAGAGCTACTAAAAACTTTATGGGTACTTCCTTCCACATTCTTTGATGAAAATTTTCCACTACTTTTCACAACTAGCTTACGCAAGTAAGTACCTTTGCTTACAATTTTAACAAGTGAAATGAAAATTTGTGATCTAAAAGTTTACTGCATGCAAACTAATTAAATTATGATATATATTTACGCATTAACTTTTACATATACTTATGTACGTCCATTTTATGTATGTAATTTTACAATAAATAGTGGTCGTTACTACAATTTCACTATTCACTACTGCTTCCATCAGATTGTTACAATAAGTCGTAATTGGTCAGATTGTGTAACAATTAGTAGTACAGTGACGGGTGTTACTCTTCCACTGGCCTTAAATTCAATTTTCGATATATTTTATTCTTTACGTTTTAATGTAAACTATTTATGCGTGTGCAGTTTTAATGCATGTTTTGTTGTGACCGTAGTGTAGGTTGGCTTCAAGTTTTAAAATTTATATTGTGAACATTATCATATATTATCGTAGCGTGTCCTAAATATGGTATGTCATTGTAAATAATATTTTGTTGATTGTTGATGCGTAGACATTTGTTTTTTTTTAAATTTCAGCTACAGAAATTACTGTACTTTAAATATATACAAACATGACGGTCATAATGATGATCCGTTAATTGTTTAACGTAATATATATCAATGTGATCATTAATTATTATTAGATGTTCTATCCATTTTATATAGGATGATTATATTGTTTGTCTTACACTAAAACAAATTACGGAGTTGCCTTCGCAGAGACAGAAAAACTGTTTTAAAATTAGTTGTTGGTTATTTTACACACTGCACCGTACCTCACAAATTAAGAGCCCTCTTAATCAATTCTCCATCAAACTTTTCGTTACACAAATGACTTGTTAGCTAAATACCACATCCAAGATAAAGATGTTTTGGTCACAAAGAATAATAAATGTAATATTTAAGTATGTTATAATTAGTTGGCCAAAAATTGAGAGTGGGCCAAGAGCAGGAGGCATGTTTCTGAAGCTTGAAGTGACTCACTCACTCACTCAAGAAGAGGAGGAGCTGGAGTGAGGGGTCTCTTCGACATGAAACATTTGCCAACAGCTCTAAAGCTAATTTCATATATACTCCGCGAAGGTTATCCAGTAGATCAAGTTAAGCATGGTGAACGTGGCTGGGAATGCGACCCTGGAAAATCTGTCGACTGCTAAAGCTCTCCGACGCCTTTCAGCTTTGATCTGGTTGGCTGCCGAGGTAGGACCTGATGAGGTTCCGGCGGCGGTTCGTGTAATAGCCGGTGGTGGAGGTGGGGGCGGTAGTTGGTTGCTGGAGTGGGTTCCCGCTAGGCTCACTGGAACCGGAACTGTTAGCATTCGATGATGTTCCTGCTGTGTAAACGATTGTCAGTTGTAATTATGTGTATTGTTTTACTAAGGTAGCAACCACATAAATGTATACGTTTGTAAGTGTCATACCAGTCCTTGACTTTCCCGAGAGCAGTTTACAGATGTGACGGAGGAGCTTCGCAAACTCATTCTTGAAGCGAATTGAAGAACTCTTTCTTTCGTGCTACGAACATCAATTGAGGGAGCACGATTCCTAGGCTCTTCAGAGTCACCCAGCACAATGTTCACAAGACAGTATTCCATTAGCGCCATGAAGACAAACCTATCCATTATCCCAGTCGAAAAAAAATCATGAAAATTGCAACCAGGTTACTATTAGCGTTGATTAGTAACGAAAATTAGATATAGTGTGGAGAAATATGAGTAATTTTATTTGTAGCTTTTTCATACAGTGTACAAGAGGACATGAAAAGGTCAACTGCTTTGAGGTACGAGACCGGAGGTAAGGAAGCTTGTGATTTGGCATGCTGAGTGGACAAAGTCAGGAGTGAAGTGACACCAAGCGTAACTCTCGCAGGGGCAGCTTCAGGTTGAATCCAGAAGGATACCCACTGCAACGAAAATAAAATAGATGTTCCATACTTATTCTCAACTCATCACGATTTGAACACACCAATCTATAATTAGACGTGTTCAGTTCAGCCTATTCTAAAGTTTTTATGAAATATCCTATATAATACATAATATACATGTAGATATTATAGATATTGAACTATAGACTCCCTTATCTTACCGACATAATGACGATAAGACACGTCGGAATATACGTGTGAAACACGTAATACCCCAAACGACGCTTCAAGACGAAAACCACCTCGAGGCATGTGAAGTTTCCTTTTTTGCAACAAAGAAAATAACATGAAATTTACAAGCACACAACACAACACTTAACAACAAGAGCCTAAAAATGGAATATTGCAAAAATATATTAGTACATCAACACATATTTGAAATGTATTATTACATTTTGGATATATGAAAAGTTTGCATGTTTCCCATCTCAAAAAATAATTATAAGATTTTTTCCCCAACATCCTGATCTTGTCATAAACAAGGAGGGTAATAAACAAAAAAATCCAATAACGGGCAACCTCAAAGAGCACACTATAAAAATATGCATGTCCCTAATAAACATGAAGAAAAGCAGTTCATGAGAATCTATATCTATCTCCAGTGAGCTTTTCCAACATCATGATCATCATGATCAGGCAACTTAAAATTATGCTTACATCCGCATTTTTATGTCGATCTCTTTCACTCACACTTCCTTTTCTTTCTGGTAGAAGAGAATGCATTGTTGTTACAGATTTCCGATGCATTCTTTCAATACTCTGACAAAAACTCGGATGGTATCATTTTGAGCTAAAACGAAAAGCCTATTAGTTGTATAATTTCTACTTAGTTTCCGTTTGGCCAAGCCACTTTCTCTAAACGTGAAGACTTCATATGAAATATGAATCTTAACTTAATAATTAGCTAAGTTACGCGACTTGTTTTAAAATTTCTCATCATCCCCCAAAACTTTAAGGCTTTAGGGAAGCAAGGAGATTGTAAGCTACAAATTCATAATGATTCAAATTGCTTAGCCTCAAACGTTGTTGCTATTTTGATGCTGGATTGATTGAAGGGTGGTTATATTTGGCTTAGTTTTAATGTATGCAAAGAAAGATNATTGATTGAAGGGTGGTTATATTTGGCTTAGTTTTAATGTATGCAAAGAAAGATGAGATTGGTTACCATGAGAGAGAAAGCATTTTTTTATATACATACCGGTAGAGTAAACCTGTGTGCAGTCATCCGTTTTGTTGCTGACAAGTTGAAGTTGAGGCAACTCAATGGAGTAGACATCCAAAGGCAGCTCCTCATCCCACTCGAACACCAAATCTTCCGTTGTGTGAGACACTGTTGGTATGTGTGTGTTTAACTTATCAATCAATACTGCTGAATATGCAGGAAAAAATGACAAAAAAAGGAAAGAACAAACACAAAACAGCGTGCGTGCATCATATATTGTTATGATGACTCTATTTTTTATATATATAATACGCTTTTGATGCTTGGTTTGATCAGCCATCTCATCGCCACCATGTAAGAAAAAACTATATTGTAACCATATTTCTTTCAACTTCCCCCTTCTCATCTTATACAGTTTTAAGTCAACACGTTTTAAAAACTAGAATCGTTCAGGACATGCTGGGTTGACTCACCACAACACAGACAGTTTTTATCATCATTAACTAGTCGAGAGACTAAGAAAAAACCACGCCGATGATGTTCAACTTTATTGATGTTAACTCCATTTTTGGAGCTGCCTTATTCTAAAGTTTATTAAGGGGAAGGGAATCCTGACTTTTTATTAACTAGTCGTGAGACTAAGAAAAAACCACGCCGATGATGTTCAACTTTATTGATGTTAACTCCATTTTTGGAGCTGCCTTATTCTAAAGTTTATTAAGGGGAAGGGAATCCTGACTTTTCCAGGAAGAAAAAAGGTTTGAGTGGATCTTATTCAATGTTTTTAAAAACGCTATTAATATCCCCTTTTTGTCTTACTTTCCCCTTACTGCCTCTACACGGGAGGCCCTTTCTTGTGTACTTTTTATCAAACCCTTTTGACAAAAAAAAACCCTATTTTTAAACGAAAACGGAAATAGTGTATAAACTTACAACTTTCCATTTGCAGTTTGCACTCCTGTGTGTCGTGGGGATAGAGAGCAAAATTCATGGCACAGGAAAGTGTCAACGTTAGTCTAAAATTAGATTGAAATTTAAAGTTATGTTAAAATTATGATAGAGAAATGAGTGAAGTGAAGATGTTTTTAGGAAGAGCAATTATATTACAAGTAGGTTGTTTTTCACGTACTTGACCATGTAGAGGATGTGCTTATCCTTGTAAAGCCAAAGATAATGATTGGGAACAGTCATCGTTTGAAAGGTGACTGCTTTCGCGTTCTTGAAGAATGAGTCCGGTCTCCACATTTCCTGAAGCCATCCCACTTCAAGTAACCTGTGAAGAAATAATATGTAAGATTTCGTTAGCATATCGTTCTCATCATTGTCATTATTATATCCTCTAGTTGATAATTATCTTGTCCCCTTCATTTTTGTATAAAAATGAGTCATTCAACTTAACGAATAACATCCAAATTTATTCTTGACTCTACTTGAGAGGCAGCCAGCCATTATAAAAGTCATTAAGTTGTTGAAGGATATGATATATTAATAATATCATGGAGTGTATCTTGAAACACTTGTAAAGATAATTTGCTTATTTTGGGAGAATTTATGTGGTTAAAAACAATAAAGAAACTAGTCTCGACAAATGGGGCAAAGTGAAACAAGACCGTCGAAAGAAGCTGCCGGAAGAAGACTTTCTCAATGTAGCGTAAATCAGCCCTTGTTGATATATGATTGAGAAAGAAAAGTATACAAACGGATGCTGATGGTAGACCAAGCCACCAATGTTCGTACCAATAAGTAACAATAGTGGAGTAAGCGAAAAGCTTCATTTCATACCAAATAATCGGAGAAAGTATCCAAGTCATGAACATATAGTAGTAACCCACTTCATCTTACGCATTTTCAATCATTTATTAGGCCTGTCCAGCTATGTAATAAACGCATGTAATTTAGGGGAAATAAGACACAAAAAACAATCTCGAACCTCAACTTTCTAACCAAAATGGGAGCAAACTTTCTTCGCTTCTACTGACATGATAAAAATAAAGAGGTTGTATTAATGATGTTTTAATCTAGTACGACATAAACTGCATTAGCCCAGTTTAGTCAAGACTAGCTATCCAATGCTAACACAGGTTGAAGGAAGCTCGTTGATATTTACTTATAAAATAGCAAAGGTGGTGGCCGGTGGAACACAAGAAACAAGATTAGACCCAGGCGCTGTAAAACAATGCCAAATGTCTAGCTACTTTTCTCCTACAGTACAATAGTAGGACGTATGAACATAGAGACAAGTACTTCCTGGCCGATCATTGATGTTATAAGAAAAGCGTGTGGCTCGAGATAAATTATATTTCCTTACAACCAATTACACAGTTTTGTCGTGTATTTTTAGAGAAAGTAAAACTGGTCGAATGATTTATATAAAAACCATATTGATTTTCATCTATCAGATGTTTGAGTAGTATTAGATTCCTGAAGATAAGTTTATTCCAACCTAGCAACAGTTACAAATTGCATTGCATTGAAGTTAGATTCTTTTGTGTAACAAAACAGATATTTTTAACTACAGCTTTTGAAAAATGGTGTTAAAACGCGCTAAAAATTGAGGATGATTATCTACATTTTCTAACGTCTACTTAAATGTTTTTAAAGAAAGTTGGCCAGGGTTTGAAATATACGTAAGTAGGCACACACCATTTGATGCACTTATGTATCTAAAACTGCACTTAAACTTTTTGGCAATTGTACGAGCTAGCATGTTCTTTATGACATTGA
>JAANSM010003545.1:1031-12707 GCA_036850725.1 Orchesella villosa | reverse complement strand
TAAAAGGTTTATTTCTGTATATGCATTGTATTTTTGTATGTACTCGTGACGCGACTCTTGGTAATACTTAATTACAATACGATTAATGTAACAAGACTATATTATGAAAGAACCATCTTATTGTGTAAATTAAAATAATAAAGTTAAACGTAATGTCAATTAGGTGATACTTTACTGTGCATAATAGAGTTGTATTTTACGTGAGTGATGCTATTGCTGTGTTATTTATTTATTTTATTTATTTATGTTACGTACAATTATAAAGACTGTTTGATTTGAGTTGCACACTGTTGAATTTTCAATAAGGATCCTGATTTAATGAATCTGTCTGCTAGCTCATTTCCACTCAAACTCTGGAACAGGTTTGCCATCGTAGGATTTCCGGCTACGAGATTACCTACTGCGACTAAAGTACGAAAGACAGCTTCCCCATCCTCCAAGACTTCCAGCATGCTTGCAGCAGCCATCAACATTTCTGTTTGTGTTTCCACATTAGCCCATGCCGGGTTGTTGGCATCACAGACCACAATGGAGTAGTTAAGTAGCAAGGTGGAGGCAGCTACTTCGTTTGTTTTTGCCTTGGGCATATTGTTAAGGACTTGGGATATGAGAGCACTTCTTTCTCGCATCAATTCACTTGTCAAAGTTCCGAAAACGTTTACACAAAAGACGGAGACAAAGCATTTGGTTGGTAGGAGTCTCTTTAGATAAATATCTACTGGCGAAAGTGGCTGCTACTGGGAAGTTTCCCTGAAGCTGTTGAGCAAACTGTTGGTTTAAAACTCCGAGACGTAATAGATCCAAGATAGGAAATACCTTATCTGAAAGACAAAGTGGAATAATTTCATTAGATAATATGCATAACCAAACCAACATGTGAAATATTGTCAGTTTCCAGATAATCAGTTTTATATCTTAGTAAAAATCTTAGTACCGGCAGGCCACTGCAAACACGTCCCTACCAAACTAGTAGTGTCACCCTTCCATTCCTGGGAACGTCCTATTTCTAGCAAGGCATCAATTTGTTCTACTCCAATCCCACCAGCAGATCCAAGTGTTTGAATAAAATCCGTTAGCTTTTTCTTTAAAGCATCATAATTAGGAGCAGCAGCAAAACGTAGGAATTCTTTAACAGGAAACAAGGGTTCGGTAGGCTGGATAACAACAGGGGCGGCAGTGGAGGCTGACTGAGCAGAAGACGTAGTGTAAGCACCTGATCCTGTAAAAGGATCGGGTGCTGCACTTGCAGAAAATCCACCAGGGGCACTACTTCCTGTACCAGGGACATAGCGATTTCCACCAGTGAAGGGGTCAGCATACCCAGTACTTGTAGATGTTCCTAACTGCATGCCTTTTGTATTGTTGATAATGAAGTTGGCCACTTGGTCAAGAAATAATTGACTGAGTTCGTTTCTATGAATGAATTTCTGGGCAGCAAACCAAGGATCTTCAGATATGTTGTAAGGTAGCTTTAAAGTTCCTTGACCGTCCAAGTCGACAGTAAATACATAGTCGTATTCCTGTTAACGTTACAAATAATACGCCACGTTAAAAATTGAAAGGATAATTGAACGTAATATTTTGGGGGATTTTCGCTCACAAAATTCGTCTTACTTTGCCTTCATGTAAAACTTTCCCAGAAGTGTTTTGAGTTGCACCACTGGCACCAACAACGTCTCCAATTTTATTCCACTTTTGTTCTGCTGCTGACCATGAATATCTGAGTTCGTTTCTATGAATGAATTTCTGGGCAGCAAACCAAGGATCTTCAGATATGTTGTAAGGTAGCTTTAAAGTTCCTTGACCGTCCAAGTCGACAGTAAATACATAATCGTATTCCTGTTAACGTTACAAATTATACGCCGCGTTAAAAATTGAAAGGATAAATGAACGTAATATTTTGGGGGAGTTTTGCTCACAAAATTCGTCTTACTTTGCCTTCGTGTAAAACTTTCCCAGAAGTGTTTTGAGTTGCACCACTGGCACCAACAACGTCTCCAATTTTATTCCACTTTTGTTCTGCTGCTGACCAAGAGTAACATCCGACCTGATCTCCTTCTCGAACCATTTTCGTTTCTCCATCTTTCTTTCCTTCCCTCAAAAGACTTTCTGGACCTGGAAGCTCAGATATTTTCATTCCTCCAAGATCCTGCTGGGTCGCGATGGCTGTTTTAGATACTTCTTCTTCGTATGCTTGTAATACGTCAGCGTTTCCAATTCTAGCTGGATCATTTGTAAAAACTCGCACAGTGCCATCACTAACATATTAAAGATTCTTGGTTAAATCATTTCAAACGTGGTACCTGTAATCTGCTGTTTGCTTTAAATGCATCTTCAATGTGAATTACCTGCTTCCAGTTACGACATCCCCATTCTGCAGCGCCGATACTGACCAAATGCTTGTTGCTGGAAGATAAATGACTTGCTTACAGTTGCTTCCGCTCCAGACCCTTAAAGCACGATCTTCACCAACTGACACGAAGTCCGTCCCATTTGGAAGCAACGCTATGCTACATAATAAATAAATAAAAATAATGTTTCATGTGATGCTCCATTCTCCCTTGTAGCTTGTAATTACATTGTGAAGATGTATGCATGATACATTAAAAATATTTGTTTAGTTTAAAACCTGTAAATGAAGTTAGTATGACCATAAAAAATATGCATCGTCTCTCCTTGAGATATACTCCACATACGTATAGAAGCGTCATTAGATCCAGACAGAAATCTTTCTCGATCTAAAACAGCTAAGGCTCTGACACAATCAGTATGACCTTTGAAAATAGTTTTGGGTTGGTAATCAATCCAAAGCCGAATCTCCCTGTCTGCTGAGCCAGTTAATATTTGGTGATCTTCACTTGGAATCGAAGCAACTGCCCACACTGCAGCCTATATTAAAGTTACAAAAGTTAACAAAATGGAATCAGCTATCAGCTAAAAGTTTTTTCTCTTGTTTTAGTAGTAAAGAATAACTCAAGTAAAGGAAACATGACAAACCGCGTGGCCAGTTAAAGTTGCAACGTTCTGCATGTCACACCAGACCTTCGCTGTTTGATCCCAGGAGCCAGTAACCATCAATGAGTCAGAGGTTGCAGCAATAGAACACACTAAAACATAAAACAAGTTTGCGTCAAACAATTTGTAAATACATATCCCAAGTTATTTCATAACCATAAAGTATATCCCATGCATTTTATTTCAGTTACCTGTTCCCTTATGGCCAATCAAGTGAAAAATTGGAGTAGGGTTTCCAACTTCAAAGCCAAGAATAGTATGATCATGACCTCCTGAAAGGATAAGCCCTTTGGGATACTTTGGGCTGGGTGGTATGACGCACACACATGACACAAAATTAGTGTGTCCCTCACAAGTTTGGTACTGTTCAAAAGTAGTTCCATCTTCCCTAAAAATAAATACATTCAAACTCAATCATAATACACACATTAAATCAACATATTACCAACTACTGCATAAAATCTTCAACCTTCAAAACTTACGAGGGTGTCCAAATCTTTGTCTTTTTATCTCTCGAACCCGACACAATATAATCCTTGCCCCCTTCTGTGATCCCAGTCGCAACGCCCCTCACATCCATAGAATGTCCGAGAAGGGTGCATCTTAACTTGTAGGTATCTGCCACTCCAGCCATTGTCAATTGTAATAATGATGATGTCCACTTATTTCAGACTTTCAACTTCACTCCACTGGTGACTGGTGCTAACAACTGATGAATGATGACAAGCAATAATGAACAATGGAATGAAACACAAAGTATCTTTATTTATGCCCTTTTATCCTTACACCTTATCTTATCACTAATTCCTAACTTCAAACTTGTTTTCTGTTTATTTACTTTTTGTTATTTGTTATTCGCACTAAAATTGCGGACAGCCGATCCGATTCCTTCTTCCCCTGCCCTGTCCCCGTTACTGCTGACTAATCAGTCTTCCAAACTTATTATTTAATTATGTTATTTATCTAACAATAATCAATTCATTAAAAATACTTATAATCTACTGCTGACAGTCTAAAAACACGTCGAACAACAATTGACAATAAGATTATAAAGTGACGTCAGCTCCGTTGACAGCAAGCAAAATGCAATCGCACAGCTAAAACTCTCTGCTGTTCTGTTTATGGAAACTGCAATTCACTTATTAACCGGTTCAAAACAACAGACTCGCGCTAATCTCACGGTGCCCCGATCAAATGCCAAATTGCTACACTCAAAACGTTCTCCGAGGAGAGAAAGAACGCTCATCACAGCCAGAACACGCACCTGGGACCTACGTCTTCAGAAAATTTGTAGCTGCCAAGAAGATTTTTCTGTATGTTTCAAGTCTAACTAAATTCTGCGTTGCAAAATTGAGGATTACCTTTTTAATTAATATTGTACTATATAGTTTCGATTTTTTTCTGAATGTTACTTATCGGGTTTACCCACGGTTATCAATGCAATACCAAATATATACAAACCAGTAAATGGATAGAAAAATTAGGGTAATGTGAACACATTAAATAATATTTGACTTTAATTTCAGTTTATGCATCGAACTCTGGTGTCTGGGGGTCTGTTGGTAAATTAATGTCGTTTAGAGTAGTTCATCCGTGCAATAATCGATAACTTTAGATTATTTTAGCGTGACCTATGATCGTTTAGAGGGTGTCATGTTCCCAAAAGTTGATAGAGCTGCATGGTTGCTGGTTTTTTAAGTTTAATAATTGGGCCTACTTGATTTTGAACTATCTATGAAATTCAGAATGTTTTTATTTTACTTGCTACACCTATGTTTGCACACATAATAAATTATTAAATTATTTAAAATGTGTTGAATTAATGGTAATGCAATGATTAGTTTGAAACAGGACAATCACAATGTGTCTTTATACTATTTTAAACGTCACTAATAAGAAGTCTATGATTGATAGTCTGTGATAATTGCTCAGTTTCACTGATGCTGTTTTCCAGAACGAATTTATTTATCCTGAATCTCTAATCCAACATACAAGAAAAAAACTGTATTTTGTATTTATAGAAGCCAAACAAAAAGCCAGCGAAAATGATTGATAATCCTAGAAGTGTAACTTTGAGGAGGAGTTTCCTAAACCAACAAACATCAAGACAATTAAGATTAGAAATAGTTCTCATTCGAATTCTTGAAATATGTGCAACATCATCTGCGGAAGCAATGTATTACTTCCTTAGCAAATTCTCACTCACCACGTCATCCTTGTCCTCAACATTGTTAACTTTGAGCAGTCCAAATAATCCTGAATTTATACACTGACATTCTGCATAATTTTCATACATTTCCATTGTACACGCGTCCAAGTTCCAATGAAGACCCTCATCATCAGTTTGTGTTGAGACCTTCGTATTATCAAGCGCTCCGCAGCTGAAGTTATGTCCCTTTCAGAGTTGAGTTAGCTGTAAATGAAGAGCTGATTTTTTGTGGCTGGCTGACCAGCAACCTATGCTCTTGAGAAATGTTGAAATGTATCTTGATATGAGAATCTTGAGGAATGCTATAATAAACCTCGGAAATTGATATTTGGACGACTGGTGAAATGAGTTTAATGCGAATGTTATTATTGGTCACTGGTTGAATAGCGTCATTTGATGAAAGAAGTAACGACACGTTTTTGTACGCTGCAATTACTAGGTAGAACATCATGGGGCTGTTTGGATTCCTTTGCAAGCCTTCGGTATCCAAAGACTCGATACTAACTGTAAGTTTCTCCTTTAACCATACCAAACTGCCATTTCTGTTGAAAAAAACATTGAATAATTTAGTTTCTAATTGACATGGCTTAAAGGACGAGAACGAATGAATTTAGAGTTAGAAGAAGAGCACCTCCATGCATCTTGATGTGGAAATATGATTGATTCCTCTTCATAATTGGCTTCAGCACTTATAGCAAGTGTCTGAAGTAGAAATACGTCTGATGAATATATTTGTGGTTCCTTTGAAATGACATCAGTCGGAGTCATTTCTTGCCTGTAAAAAAAGTTGACTATTGAGCACTTATTTTATGAAATTCGTTCACTATTCTATGCATATTTTTAATAAGGAAATTGAGGAGGAGAAAGAAATGAAAAAAAGAAGAGGAGTATTACATTGTCGAGCGAACAGCCACGTCAACTATTATTTGGCAAAGGGTTAGCACGCTCCTCTCTTGTGCACAAGAGTTCTGCATTTTCAAAAACTTGACAACTGTTCGGAAGAACACGGGGGAAAAGTCGTTTACCTGTAATAGGTAAATGTTTTAGAAATACATTATAAATATCTTTATTACGAATGAATATCCTCCGAAGAAAGCGGTATCCTTATCTGTGTGACAATTTCTCAAGCCACATTATTCTTAAACAAACCTTAGGCTTTCCTCTTGCGAAAGCATACTCTACGATATCCTCCAACAGTGAAATGATTTGCTCTCCTTCCCCACGGTACAAGGGTGAACTGTCATTCATATATTTTTCTACATCATCCATTAACCGGACAACATTTGACTCCTGCCAGAGACCGAATCCTCTCATTGCATTTTGAAGCTGATAAAATTATAACAATTTATACATATGGATATAAGTATAAAGTAGCTTTGGATGCTTTCTATGTAAAAGTTCAGCTCGATACATCTACCCTTCAACTTTGAGAACTTTCTCCGCTGAATTGAACGACAATTTTCTTTATAAACCAGAGAATAAGTTTGAAAGAAATATAATTTCCAGCTATATTGCAGATATACTTACAGTATTATTAATTAGCATAAGAGTTTCTGAAATGCATCGTGAAAAATCAGTCTTGCCCCATTCAACTTTCCCTTTGCTGGTCACACTTGCAGGGTCTCTGCGCATAGCCATAAAATGCCTTTGGACAAGGTATCATTGCCGATGTATTCGGGGCTGTCCACTCCCATAAAAGTTTGTCGTCGCTCTTGGCTAGCTGTTCCCACTGCCTTTTGCAAGATGGGGAATTTTTCGATTCAAGAACTCGTACTTGCACAGTTTTTGAACGCATGTGCCCTTTTACAACAAAAAAGATAACAAAGATAGAAACAAATACAATGCAGCCAAGATCTATGCTGATATCAAAGTTCTAATATAAATTCTGAGATGGACTTATTTGTGGTGACAACTCATCTTGCATATTTACATAACTAGATATGATGAGCAATTTCCGACACAAAATTACTGCAACTGGAGCTTATGACAGAGCAGAGTACATGATACGTTTTAGCAAACTAAATATAGAATATCTTTACAGCTAACCTTCTTTACTATATCCTTGGCAGGTAAATGATTCTGAATGATCAATTCTTAAAATACGGAGCGATTTCCCTTGCGGAAAAATATCCTCCAAAACAACAGCATCAGGATTGACGTGTGATCCTACGCTTCCACTTCTGACCCAGATGAATTCTATCATTTTCTTATGTGGATCAATACCAACGTTGCTTCCATCTTTACACGTTATCAATATCCCTTTCTCAATTTTTTGCTGAAATAATGAAAAAACAAATAAAATTACACAGAAACTCACAATTTGATTGAAAGACAATATTGCTGGCAAAATCCATATATATTATTTAACAAGCTAGCAGTATTTGTATGAGTGGTTAAGAATGTTCACTCAAGATAATGTAGATGCTAATTATTTCTTTCCGAAAATCCGTAGATAGCTCATAATTTCATACGTTATATCATGCCATATCTTTCTAGATAACAACAACAAATAAAATGATTTTCTATGTGGACCGATCAACAGACCATTTATACCTTCTCTAGCGTTAGGCTCATCGGCTCCACTTCGATTTTGGGTGGCAGTATAACTTCAACTTCATGTTGCCCACACTGTTGATCCCCAAATTCTATATCGGTGACCTGTTTAATATTGAATCATAGTTCATCAGTCGACTCATTTATTCATACACACTACTATTCCATAACTTTATGTATATCAGCATTTACAAAGATGAAAGGAAAAGTGGAAACAAGGAAAAATAGCTTACTTCACAATAATAAGTTCCCCCATCAAATGAACTGACAACATCAACCATCAGTACAGACGTAAGTTCATTATCATTCAAATGCGTTTTCCCCATCGTCATATGTCTAAAAATAAAAAATAAAAATATATTTGCATATTATATTTATTAGATAATGAATGATAAAACATTATGACGGGTACCTTGTGGCTAGCGAGACATTTATGGGTAGATTATCTTTGAACCAGCGAAACCGGATATCCCTCTCGGAGAAGAATTTTGAAGGACCTGTTGTCGCAGTGCATGAAATGATTAATGTTTTCCCAAAAATTCTGAATTTCTTATTCGTCTCAACACTCTGTAAAATGCAATCAACTTAATTAACACTCATATTCACGTCATAATATCATAAAGCTAAATATTTGAGAGGTGTAAACAATTTTGAGAAGGTCCAATAGGATTATTACCTTGTGTTGCATACGTGGAATTTCGTACAGCACAAGTGGTTTATTCATAAAAGAAATCTTAGTATTTAAATCGTTTGCTTCATGAGATCTCCACTCTTCTAAAACGAAGCGGACTTCGTTGCGCTTGCCTAACGGTCCATGAAAATGAATTCGGAGTTCTGAAGGTTTCATATCCTTCTGATGTGTTTGAAATGTCACAGCCACAGTTTTCAACTCGGATAAACCTTTAGATTTGAACCAGTCGCTTATATTTTGCTGGAAGTCGTGGCTCATCAAGGAAAGCTGGGTTGTGGTGTAATTTGAAGTAATTGATATGACTGCTTCGTACTTTCTCCAATCTGTGGGAATTCCATTTGAAATTTGAGAATTGTGACTTCGAATGAGGGTGAGCATGTGAGTAGTTAAATCAATTAAAATGATGAAATATGTCCTAATAACTGAAACAATTTTATTACACTCACTGTCGTTAACAATTTGTCCACTTCTTGGAGTTGGTCGACATGAGCAAGGGGATTTGGATGTCTCAGGAGTACAGGTTGTTGAGGTTCGGGTAATACCGTTTACAGGCTGAGATTCCGTCATGTTTTTTGCCCCTTTAAATAATAATTACTAATGATTGATTTGTAAGTCAACAACTTCCTACGTTCCTTCGTTGTAACAAACATACCTCGTTCACCTAGGAGCTCTATTGGAATTGATACTCGCTTTTCACACCGTGCCCCAGTATATCCAGACGGACATTCACAATATCCAGCTCCAGAACCCAAAATTCTAGACGAAAACACATAATACGTATCATATTTGCACATACAAATAACCCCTTAGCAATTTTCTTCGTAGTATAGTTCTCTTTGTGCTCTACATGCATACCTACATGTTCCCCCATTAGAACAAAAGGTGACATTATTCTCGGGATCGCAATATGGGCTATTCTGACAGTATCGACCTGGATGACCCTTTGCGCAATCACAGAAAAAGTCTCTGCAGAAAACAAACATTAAAATAAATATGAATTTTAGCTGTAAATTTCTTTGGTACTGATCGTCTAATTAGTTTGAATATTTCATTTAGTTATTTGTACATGGATTTTAACGAGAAGTTAAGAATTTAGATTTTATACTTACTGCCAATTATCTGCAAGATAGCAATGTCCCAAATTAGAACATTTCCTTAGAGAACAGGAGTCATTCATCAGACCCCTTTCTTCAGAAACAATTTCATACGTTACGTTAAATCCATACACATGAAAAAGTGAGGGATCGCTGGTCCTGAAGTGGTATCCCCACAAGTTTGGTATAGTCACTTGTATCTCCAGATATGGGCATGTGGTTGAAATTCGGCCGAGATCATAAATTTCTTTATTGGGAAACTGGTGGGTAACGTACTTGCATTCTTGACGTCCGGGACTAATTACTGATTGGTCTTGGACATGATTATGATCGCAAAATTTAATAGTGGGACGTTGAAAAACTTCCAAACCACTGCCCATGTACATTTGTGTCATGTAAACGTTGATAAGAGTACCATCAGGGTAGTTGGAGGCGTCTATTACCCAGCTCTGTTTCAAAGGAGTTGGAAAGGGCTGTGGAAAGTTGGGAGTTGATATCGTACCATGACTAGATCCATTGATTCCACCGATAAGTTGAGTCACCTTTCTTTCGTGGCATGGTTCTCCCGTCACGTAGGTGAGAAGCGAAAGAAATTGAATGGCATAAAATATATGGATCATCATTGGTGATGTTCCCAACTCCCAAATGTATAGAGCAACAATTGCAGGATGCAATAATATCAGTTTACAAGAAGAATATGTTGTATGTTTAGTGTTGCAAGTTGCAAATCGCCAACTCAGTAACACCTATTTCTCGCTTGTTCGAACTTTCACTTCAGTAGTACTCCACACTTCTGCCAGTAATTCAGTAGTCAACTGCTGGCTAACAATACTTGCTCTTATTTATACCATTCCTTTAGAAGAAGTGTGCCATAACTAAACATGAGCAATTTCGCCGATGTCATTTCTCATCCAAGCATTCAAGCAGTAAGATAACTGGCAGAGATACCAACTTAATGTCCGGTATGAAGTGAGCGAGTTAACGAAGAAGTTGTAATTTTTTGGCCTCATTCTGTGACCATGCATTATGGATGATATGACATATGACAAAAGCTTTAGTAGTAGAGACCGGAAGCATTTATCACAAAAATATTTTTTAATTGAATGGCTGGAAATTTCACATCATGTACAATTTCGCTATTTTCTTTAACGAAAGAATTATGCGATTTTGAACTTATCTTTTACTGTCTTCTCACTGAAATGTTAATATTAAATGAATCGATTTTGGAAAAAAATTATACAAACTGTACAATTTTTCTTCTGTAATATCTGTACATCCATTACAACTCCTTAACTGACAGTTTGAAAAAAATCGTTTTTATAGGTACTTCCGGTCTAGTGAGAATCGAGCTTAATTATAAGGTTTTATCTACAAGTGTACGAAAATTAGATTAGAATTGCATACATGCATTAACTGTGCGTGCACTGTTCCACATTCAACATACACGTTTGTTAAGTTGTATTCAATATGCGCTTTTCTGTGTATACGATGCACAATGCAGAGTTAAGAGTAAATTAATGCAGAAATAATTAACTGTATGTCAGTGTCATTGTCAAATAAAGTCTTACGCCTTCTCATCAACTCCAAAAATACTTAGGTTACTTAGGTATAATGTAAATACTTCGGGCACGTCTGAAATCTGAATCAAATAAATTGCATGCAAGCAAGGTAGATGCGCAGCTCTTACCAAACTAACACAGGACTATAATTATGATCATAATTATAGTTATAACCCTGGGAATTACTGAACTAATTGACGAATTCAAGAACTACTCAACTACTTGATAAAGCATCTCAAAATATCCCTAAATACTGATTTTCAGCGTAAACAGTTATGTTTTGAACTTTGCCGCCAACAACTTTTGAATTATAGGATCGATTTAAAAACTACTACCACTGCTTAATCAAGCATGCCAAAACTTCCCTAAATACTGATTTTCAGCGTAATCAGTTATTTTTGAATTTTCCCGCCAGTAACTTTCGAATCGGTTGACCAAATTTACTGAAAAGTATTCAGTGTCGAGCCCTTAGGGTGTACTACGTTTGTACCACGTTTGGTCGAAATCGGTCAATCTATGTGGCCAGGAGAGTGCATACGGACAGACAGACGGACA
>JAANSM010003544.1:0-12710 GCA_036850725.1 Orchesella villosa | reverse complement strand
ACTTTATTTGTAGCTACTAAAACTACTTTTTAGTTTTAGTTTTGGTAAAAATCATGTTTTGTAAACTAGGTTCTTGATGCCCGAATCTGTTGCAGTTAGAAACAAAATATTGTAAAGTGACTTTTACCTTGGAAACGGCAACATTGTGGTGTGGGGATAGTTACGGGATTCAGTAAAACGTTACCGTATATATATGAGAAGCATTTGAACTGTTGGAACAGTTGGAGCCGTGCCGTGCTTAGCACAGATAGCCCCGTTTCAAGATGGATCAACTTCAAAATAAAGTGTACGTGGATGGATTTATTGCGCTGGCCAAAGATTGGAGGTTCCTTTGTCGACCATCAACTGTGGCATTTCCTCGATCGTTTGGCATAAGTCTGTTGCAATGGACCTCTTTTAAGGGAATTACTGCCCTTAAAGGTAAATCGATCCGTGGAATAAAGCTGTTCCAGCTGAATGGTACCAACATTCATATGCTGATGACTCATGGTACTGAAACACAGCAAATAGACTATGGTACGGTTTATACCGCGTTCAGTGAAGCGATTGAATATGCCATGCTCAGGATTAATGGAACCGAGACTCATCGAAAGTGGTTCGGGAGACCTCGAAGAGCTAAGCGTCAAGACAATACTTTTGAGGTGTATTCTGAAGACTTGCTGGCCTTTGGCACTGCGTTCCAAATCAAATTTGAGCGGAAGCTACGTGGCTGGGATGTGTATTTATGTGCAATGCGAATGGGTCAAAAATCTCCAGTGCTTACAGAACTTGAAACACTCAACAATTTTAGGTTGGACTGCGCAGAAGAGTTGGTTATTCACTTTGCCCGAGATTTCAATCAAAGAAACAAGTGCCTGCTTTGGAATCGGGAAAAGGTGTGCGACACACTAAATTATGCTCCTGCAAAGGAGTATTATGTGGGTTTCACTGGTCGAGTTGGAAATTTTGAAATGGACGTGGAGACAGACGTCGACGGACTTGGAGCTGGGGATGCCGTCCCATGCAACATTAAGCTCTACAGCAGCGCATTCAAAGACCTTCATCGCAATAATCCAGCCCCATTTAGGGAATGTCATGTTGCTTACGTATTGGCAAATAATCCGCGAGCGGAATATGACGAGAATTATGTTTTCGATTCGTTGGAAATGGTTGAAGATGCAATTACGTGGGTAGAGAAGATGCAACTGGTCGAGGCTCGCATTGAGGTGATCTTTTGGGTGGAAAATCCGGAAGCAGAGTCGTTGAATTGGGCACAAGAGGCATTTAATCGAGATTACGGAGAGGATACACATCGCATGCTGGACCAGCTGGATGCTAGGGAATTTATTGAGAACATTAAGGACACACTGGGCGTGACAGTGCGAACCCTTACTGGGGTGATGCAAGAGTTTGTGCAGAATAAGGCTGCTAACGTTGGTCATTTCGTTTCCACTGGTAAGAACAAAATACTAAAGATATACAGTTTACATTCTGAATTTGGTGTTCAGCTCAAAGGTTTGGATTTTTATCACTTTCAGAAACTTTGCATCTAGCTTCTGCGTGTGAAATGTTGATCTGCTACGGAATTTATGGAAAGTTGCATTTTAGGCAAACAAATTATAAACGTCGATTCAACACTGATCTTATCAATCAGCTGCGCCTTCAGAAATCCACGTTTCGGAACATGGCTTCTCGTTTTACAAAATTCGGCTTCACAGATGGTGTCATTGAATCGCTCGGAGATGTGATTGTTTACAGGGGAAAGCTGGTTCTTACAAGCTTCGTATACGGTGATCTGGCTGGACTACTAGATAAGCGTTTGGTCCACAATTTGAATTTTGCACTTTGTGCACTAAATGCTGATTCAGACATGGCACGTAGTGAGCCCTCTTACGAAGAAGTTTTCAAAGTATTGTGGGAATCGATTGTGAAGCACAGCCTGAAGACGATGTACAGATCGCGTATCCCGGCCAACGGATTTGCAGTTGACCAGTTGGAAATGAGGATTCGGGAATTTAACTTTGAGCCCATATCATCCAGGGAGTTTGCGAGATGGATATTATCCTCGGTATCCCCACTGCAAATATCTATTCGTGAGATTGTGTGTGCATTGCGTAACATACTTGAGCCGAGGAATCAGATGGCTGAGTTTGGAGATCGATTTGCCAAGTTCATGGAATCAAAGTTGTACGAGACTACACAAGGGATACTCTACCCCATTAAAGAAGACGATTACTATTTGGTTCTACCCTTATTTTGCGTCAATGACTGCTCCTTTTCCAACCTGTCTGCGGACAAGCAGGAGGTCATGGTCAACATGTATCAAATGGCATATCGTAAGATGTTTATGGATGGACATGGCCATGCTCCCAATCCAAGGCGATATGTTTGAAAAGGTTGAGCAGTTGGGCTGGGGGCGAGCGAAACCAGAAGAGGTGAGGAGGGCTTTGGGCTACATGTGGAGATTTGAGAACAAAGATATTTTCCGTGAACCTATGGAGGATTTAGGACCAATCGTAAGTGCTTAAGTTTTATTTAAACTTTGTTTTTTTATAATTTAATTATATAATTTAAACAAGGGTTGTTTTATATTCCGCAGTCTCTTGTTGACTCGAAAACACTCCTTCAACTATTGTTGTTGAATCCGGACAACGAGTAAGCTGTTAATTTAAGTATGCCGATTCCAATCAACTGACCTCATTGTAAATTTTTCTAGTTCCTTGTCTTGTGTTAATTGTAGTTTAAAATGGTGTCTAGTGTAATGGTTGGCTGTATTGAGATTGATAATTTCTGTTAATGTTTAAGTTTTAATTCTAATTTCTAATTATTTCTTGTGATGGTTTGAAAGTTTGTTAGTACGTTGGTCTGCATTAAATCTTTTGCTTTGAAACATTCGGTTATTTTGCATTTTATTAAGTTAGTTTAAGGGTGCGTATTAATTATTAAATATTAGTTTAAGAAAGTCTTTGAGAGATGCTATTTTCAATGGAATACTCACTTAGTATACTATCTTATTTCGGCATTAGAAAGATGGAGATCTGAATCCAAATACTAAAATTCTGACTTGTATTAGGTTGCCCCGGTTTGGCGCGCGTATTTCAAATGTCAACGGGACAAAGCATAGCTTGAATCTGAATACTGATCACAGGCAGTGTTCAGTTGTTAGACTAAATATTCTAGCTGTGTATTCTGAATGCTGGTGACGTGGTCGTCTTGCGTATTTCTCGATCCCGAATACGGAAAATACCCAAATCTCCATCTCTGTGTGTCCGAGAACTACCCTAGTTCAAAGTACTTTGCAACGTGTTACATGATAGCATTGGGTAGTTTTTCTTTTATCTGCAGATTTTGAAAGCTAACTCAATTAGTATTTGGTAGGTTTGAATGCAAACTCTGCGGGAGTGCAAAGTACTTTAAAAACGTTTACCAAATACTTTATTTAGTACTTTTTCTGGTATTTGCAAGCTTTGAAAGCTAAGTCTGCGCGAGTGCAAAGTACTCTAAAAAGTTATACCAAATACTTTATTTAGTACTTTTTCTAGTATTTGCAAATTTTTAAAGCTAAGTATGCTCAAGTGCAAAGTACTCTAAAAAGTTATACCAAATACTTTATTCAGTACTTTTTCTAGTATTGCCAAGCTTTGAATGCCAATTCTGAGCGAGTGCAAAGTACTGTAAAAAGTTCTACCAAATACTTTATTTAGTACTTTTCTAGTATTTTTAAAGCAAAGTCTGCTGGAGTGCAAAGTACTCTAAAAAGTTATACCAAATACTTTATTCAGTACTTTTCTAGTATTTTTAAAGCAAAGTCTGCTGGAGTGCAAAGTACTCTAAAAAGTTATACCAAAAACTTTATTTGGCAATTAAATTTTATTTTAGGTTGCAGGATTGAGCCAATGGAATCCTCAACAACAATGTTCCTTGGTGAGTAAAAATAACAAGATATTTTGTTCGTGGATTAAGTAGAACTAGAAACTTTATGTATACAAAAATTTTGTGTTTCAGGAGTGGTTGAGGACAAGACTGAGCATATGGAATCCTCTACATATTCTTGTCCTAAATGGATGACGCTTGGTAAGTGAAACTACGATAACTGTAGTACTTCAAGTATGTAGTACTTTGTTGGGTTAAATTAACCACGACTAACTGTGTTTATAATTGTAGGATACTATTTGGATGAAGGAGTAGACACTGAAAGTGTTGACGAGCTAGAGATCCACCAGATGGAAGTGAAGGACCAGAACGGTTATAGCCGTGCGCATCACTACTATGGCGAGGAGATTGTTCCACTGAATTTGGATTTTGTGGCAATAATAAATTACAATTTTGAGTATCAAACTTTAAAATGAACGCTTGTAAGTTCAAGAAATTATAATTTGCGCCAGATCACAGAGCTGTATGTTAACGGAGATTTGGAGTTGGAGCCAAATCGACTGACATCAATGCTAGGCAATCCTGGGTACGGGAAACGGGAGCTGAGCCATGAAAAGTATCCACCCATTTTCATTGTCGAATCAATTATATTGGATCTCTGTCTGGATGACTCGAATGGAAAGCGTACAGCGCAAGTACTTGAACGTATTAGATTGGAACAAATTGCTGGGTTGGGACTAATTGTGGACGGGAAATGTCTGGATGCGATACGGGCGCTTGGCAAATGGCTGGATGTGAATGGAGAGTGCATTGTTAGCTTTTCGTTTGCCATGTACTGTTCGTTTAGGTCCTGTAGAATGATTTTGCCAGAACTACTTAAAATGATGCCAAATTTGGAAAGGCTTGATATTGTTCCAATATACGAGTCAATTTCCAATGATCCCATTTTGACACATACTCCAAAGTACTTTGGTCAGGGGTATATTACTCCAAAGCTAAAGGAGATTAATTTGCCTTATTCTGAGCTGGCCAACGAGTCATTTTTAAATTTGATGGCTCTGTTGGATAAGGGGCATTTGGTAAAGTGTGGAAATTTTCAAAATATATCTCCAATTTGTGAGCAGGTTAATGAATTTTACAAGTCTCATTTTGGTATTTACGTTTATTGGCGTTGATGAGTGTACCAAAAGTCTTTTTGTTGATAATTTGCATCACCATTCAAAGAAAAAGTCGATAAAATTCTTTTTGAAATTTGGTCATTTCCCAGTTAACCTGGCTTATCCATATTACTAATTTAGTGTCAAGTGGTGTTTTGAATATTTGTTGTTGTGTTGTAATACTACGATATTTGTCTGTTGAATAAACCAATGAAATTTTGTTTTCCATGTAAGCATTTGTTTGTGTAACGTTTATTTCGTTATCATACCTGTATGGCGGGAAACATTTTTGCACAAAATTTAAACTACTGGTGCATGTTGAAACGTGTTTTACAATCCATCCATTCCAAACTTCCAAATGTCCGTTGAGCGCAAGTGTATAGCCCGGCTAATTCAAATCACACTTTGGTTTTGTCTAATGCATATATTAATGAGTGGGATAAACTCGGATTGGAATCATTTCTCTCGAAATTGTGAAGAAAGTGGAAGCATTTGTGATTTGGAAAATAAAATATTTTTTTCAAAGTTGCGGAATATTGAGTTTGGTGAAGAATTTAGTAAAGTTGGTAGTAGTGAGTCATCTGATTTAGAGGGGGTAAGTACATAATTAAGCATTACTTTATTTTGGTACTATTAAATCTTTACGTTAGTTTGGTGGGGGACAGTACATAATAAGGTTTTACTTTGTTTTGGTATTGGTGAATCTTGTTTGCAAGTTTTGAAGCTCGTATCATTACCAAAATATTTTTTGGTCTTTTTGCAGGTTTGCATCATACCCGGTGGAATTAAGTGCGCACGGTGTTCGAAATGGATTTTGAAGCAGAGCATTTGAAAGACGTAAGACGTTATGTTTGTTTTTTTTCAATTTTTGTGTATTCTACAATACTGAGTACTGATTTTTTCTCTTTACTGGTAGATATGGATGGTGATTTTTGAGTTTCTGCGGGATGATGACAGGATAAATTTTGCAAACTCAAGTTCAATATGGCATTCGTGGGTTGAGAAACGGGTACAACCTCTGCTTCTTGCCAAGGTATTATAGTAATTATTTATGTTTTACTAATAATAAGTGTCAAATTGCTAAATTAGTTTGTCATTTTTTGGAAAAGGTGGCTCCTCTGTTGCGGGATCGTGTGTCATTTGAAACTCTGATGGGCTTGCGACAAGTTGGCTCCAAATGCGCCATTGCTATTGTATTCAGCCTTGGCTACACATCCTGCTAATTTGTGGTTGAATTTCGAGTCTGCAGCAATGGAAAACAGGCGACTACTCAAGGTCCAAACCATGCTGAGATCTAAGGATGACATTTATCGGTTCCTTCGTGAAATGGAAACGTCTACCCGAAACCCATTTCCGGCAAACCGTCTTTGCATCGAGTATGAGGAAGGTTGGGAGTTTATAAATAACGCTTTGAATCTTTATCTAATCCAGGATGGGTTTTGGAAAGCGTGCCAGCGTCTGTTGGATCCTTTTGGTCACCATCTTTGTCACCTTGAGTTAAAGTATGTTTTTGGGCGATCGTTTTACCATTGTTACGCTGCAAGCCTACTGCGTGCCCTTCAACAAGTACCGAATCTCGAATCCCTAGTACTGCAGGGAAATGTGTATGAGACTTTGCGCGATGTGACTGGGTATTATTGCGACAACAGCCTACCCCGACTACAGAACCTGGAGTCTGTCAAGATTCACGGCATGGGCAAGATTGTGACTGAGAACATTTCTCCGCTACTGCTGTGTACCTGAAAAGGTTACCCGACTCTCCATTTCAAGATATGATTGCTCTAGTTTGCTGGAGGAGGTATATGAATTTTGCAACTTGCAAGTGCTAGAAGCGGCTGTCAGCATGACGAGTCTGGAACGGCTGGGTACTTTGGACAAACTTCCTCCATTACGTGAATATCATGGCTGGAGTAGGACTAGGCTGGGGATGGGTTCCCCCAAACGACCCGGAAATCTTTCGCCGGTTGCAGCCCTTTTCGTCCACTCTCTATAAAATTCGGATATCTGGAAGGTTTGTTGCGGGTTCTTTGTCACGTGGAGAGTATGGTAGTGGACTTTTGTTTCCAAATCTGAAAATACTATCTTTTGAAGCCTATCAAGGATTTTTGGATTTCCTGGTTCAGTTTTCCCAGCTTGAAAGGTTGGAGTTTGACGAGGTGAACGGTCTGGGCGCGGAAGGAGATTCGGTGTATCTAGATACTCATCGTGTGTCAAAGTCGAATATTTGGACCCTGTTTCCAGATTTGAAGAGTATTGTGCTTGCGAGTGGTACTCACTATCGTAAAGAGAAAGATGACATGCTTTGCGACATTGTTGCTGAGTAGTATGGTCCTATGACTAACGTTTTGTTGTATAATTTTGTTATTTTAAGTGACTCTGAATTTTGAATCGAATTTTGAACTCTGTAATGTACTATTACTGTGTTGCTTTGCTTTAATAAATTGTCTATGAAAAATTGTGAACCTTACTATTGAGGTAATGTTGTCAAGTCGGTAGCCCGAGACACTTTAGCCCGAGGATTTGTTTTCTCAGTACTCGGCTGTTTTCTATGTCAAGCGATATTAGGTTATTGCTAGGGCAAAACGACTTGGTAATAATCAATTTACGCCATGGCATTTTTTGTTGCATAGATTAAGTTTGAGTACTAAAAGGTTTTCAATATTTCTTGTTTTCACCAAATATACAATTTAATAGGCAAAAGTACTTTAAAAGTGCTACCAAATACTTTATTTAGTACAATTTCTGGTAGCTGCCCTCTTTGTGAGTTTAGTCAGTGGACTTGTAAAGTACTTTAAATAGTGTTACCAAATACTTTATTTAGTAGAATTTCTGGTACCTACACGTTCTTCGAGCTTAGTCAGTGGGCTTGCAAAGTACTTTAAATAGTGTTACCAAATACTTTATTTAGTACAATTTCTGGTAGCCGCCAGCTTTAGGAGCCATAGTTGATGGGGTTGCAAAGTACTTTAAAAGTACTACCAAATACTTTATTTAGTACAATTTCTGGTACCTACCCTCTTTGCGAGCTTAGTCAGTGGACTTGTAAAGTACTTTAAATAGTTATACTTTATTTAGTACAATTTCTGGTACCTACCCTCTTTGTGAGCTTAGTCAGTGGACTTGTAAAGTACTTTAAATAGTGTTACCAAATACTTTATTTAGTACCTTTTCTGGTGTTTTTAAGATTTTAAAGCTCGAGTGCTCACATTAACAATGTCTTATCATTGGGGAGGTTTCGCAAGTCGTCCGGTAAGCCAATTTGAGTCTTGTGACGGTAAGAAATAAGAAAAAAACCTACAGTAAAAACCTACCGTATTTTGCCCAAAAACTGAAACCCATGTCGAGACAGGATTGTGACTGTAAAACCTTTGATCACTACGGTAATCTCAATGATCATTTAGTATAGATCAGGGGATTTGAGAGGCGCGAACTATAAATTTTAGTCTACAATATTCAGCTTACAATCAAATTTGCGAAACCTCCCTGCATTACAGTACTGTATTGTGACGGTGATTGTAGTACCATCACCATCACCATCACCGTACCTCATTTGCGAAACCTCCCTATTATCAGATTTGTATGTCCACAACTGTATTCATTTCAGGATCAGCTTTATGAATGCATTCTACATGCATTTTATACGAAGCATTCATAGGTCCAGCACTAGAGTTCTCATATAATACAAATTCCAATTGTGGGCGGTGGGATAACCATTTGAATTTTCTCTCCATTTCCTGTTCAAACATGTTTTGCCATGCAATTTCTGTCCTCAAGCGGCAAGTTCTAGGGGAACCAAACCGTGGTTGAACACGAATGGTTTGGTATGAAAAACACAGTACAAAGCTAGGTATCAACTAGAATCAAAATCATTTCTCAACAGTTTGTAATCCGTGTGCTACGCTTTGATTTTGCTGTGCCTCTAAAAATATTCTAAAAAGTTTTTACGCTTAAAATTTTGTGCAAGGTTAAGGAAATTGGTACTTCTTCCGGAGTCTGCAATCTTTTGGAGCGGGGTGAGTACAAAATTTCGGTATTACTTTATTATGGTATTGGTAAAATATTTAGGTATTGCTAGCATTGGCTACCAGATTTATTTGTGTGTGTAATGTCGGTGTTTTTGATGCACAAGGATTACTATAGGGTGATTATGGTTTTTAAAATATTCTGAATACTTTTTTTTTCCAGGGAAAATTGGATCTTTGGTTGCATTCGTCTTACTGGAGGGGGAATAACTTGGAAAAGGATAGATTTGATGACAACACAAGAGCTTACAAGATGAATTTTCCACAACCAGATGCATACGATGTAAGAAACGTTATTGGTATAAAATATAAAACTAAGTTTCAACCATTGATGTAACATTGATGACAACCATGAACATTGATGTAATCTATTGTAGATTTGGATGAATATTTTTGAATTGCTTGGAGATGAGGACAAGATCAACTTTGCAAACTCTAGTTCGATACTGCATGGTTGGGTGGAGAGGAAGTTGGTTGCCTCTGCTTTTCGCAAAGGTATATTTTCTAGTAATTTACGTTGAAGGCAAAATGTGGTGAATCTGCATAATTTGACAACACTTTACTCGATTTCAGGAGGCACCACTATTACGGGGATATGCACCGCTGGAGACTCTAATGGGCATACGGCAAGTCAACTCGAAATGTCGCCAGTCGATTGATGCAGACCTTTCATCCCACCAGTCAAACCTATGGCTGGAATTTGAATCAGCAGCACAGGAAAACAAGAACATTGCCCCTATTCAAACAGTCTTCCGATCCAGTATTGCAATTCAAACGTTTTTGGCAGAGATGGCAGACGAATCCCAAAATCCATTTCCATCACGCAGTGTCTGCTTTGTATTAAAAGACGGTTGGGATTTTGCACTTACCAGCTATGGAATTGAACGAGTTGAGGGACGATTTTGGGAGACATGCATTGACTTGTTGCACCGCTATGGAGAGCACATTCTCTACATTGAGTTCAGATACGTGTTTGGCCCAATCATGTATACAGCGACAGCTGCCAAGCTGATGAGATCTCTGTCATTGGTTCCCAATATCAAGTCGCTAGTGATTCAAGGATCAATTGATGGGACAGAGAGATTTGTCAAAGAAGACTTTTTGAACAATCCTCCACCTCGACTATTGAACCTGGAGACTATAAGAATGCGACGAATGGGCGAGATTATGACTGAAAGCGTCCTACGCTACTGCTGCGTTCCAGCCAACATCAAACGAGTGTCCATTGCTGGCTTTAACCGTCAAAGTCTTCGTGTTTGGCCCAATCATGTATACAGCGACAGCTGCCAAGCTGATGAGATCTCTGTCATTGGTTCCCAATATCAAGTCGCTAGTGATTCAAGGATCCATTGATGGGACAGAGAGAATTATCAAAGAAAACTTTTTGAACAATCCTCCACCTCGACTATTGAACCTGGAGACTGTAAGAATTCGACGAATGGGCGAGATTATGACTGAAAGCGTCCTACGCTACTGCTGCGTTCCTGCCAACATCAAAAGAGTGTCCATTGCTGGCTTTAACCGTCAAAGTCTGCCAGATGAAATTTACGGATTTTGTAACCTTGAGATGCTGGAAGCAAGTGTGAATAATAGGAGCTTGGAAAGGCTTGGGGAATCTGGAAACGTTCCACCTCTTCGTGAGTACCATGGTGGCGAGCCATTAAGTTGGAGATCTATTGAATCAAACAATCCAATGTTATTCAGGTCCCTGCGGGCATTTTCCTCATCTCTTTACAATAGATGAAATTTACGGATTTTGTAACCTTGAGTTGCTGGAAGCCAGTGTGAATACTAGGAGCTTGGAAAGGCTTGGGGAATCTGGAAACGTTCCACCTCTTCGTGAGTACCATGGTGGCGAGCCATTAAGTTGGAGATCTATTGAATCAAACAATCCAATGTTATTCAGGTCTATGCGGGCATTTTCCTCATCTCTTTACAAGATTCGAATTGCTGGAAGTTTCATATGCAGCGTTTTCTCAGATTGTTTCACCGGGTGCGCAACTATGCTTTCCAAATTTGAGGATTTTGTCTTTTGAATCGTACAGCGGATCCCTGGATTTTTTGGTACAGTTCACCAAGATTTCCCGTCTCGAATTCGATCAACATCCATCTCAAGGGGTGGTGGTTGGGCTGGTTGTTTTAGACGGTTATCGGGTGCCAAAATCAAATTTGTGGACTCTGCTTCCTGAATTGAAGAATATTGTGCTAAGTGGGCGTACGTACTGGCGTGCCCAGGAACAAAGTGGATCTGAAGTTGAAGCCAGAGGGGATGAGTGTTGGGATATTTGGTAGACTTTTCAAAATCAATTGATGACTGGGTGCTAATTTGGTGACGATTGGTGTTTATTAAGTATAGTATTCGTATGTAGTCATAAATGTTGACATTTTCACTGTAACAATTCAGTTTGAGGAGGAAATTTGTCCAGGAAATGTTTTGTAGTCTAACATTATATTTATTTTTGAGTCTAAAATTATGTTTTATTATGATTTAACAGTAGAGAGCTCTTTATTGTGAATTGACTTTTCTACATATTTATAGTTAAGATGGAATGGATTTGATTGTTTATAATGAATTTGACGAATCACAATTGCGGTAATAAATCCAAAAACTAGTAATAATAATAATACTTTTGATTGTGTGCTGACTCTTTATTTTTCTTAATAGATGTTTATCGGATAAGGACCCACTTCTACGTTTTTCATATTTGCCATACACAGATAATTACAATTGCTACTTTTTTTAAAATTTTACCTATAACTAAAGCAATAAAGATTAAATAGGAAACGTTCAGATAGTCTGATTGTAAGAGCGAAGCGTGTTTTCAATGCTTCCTAAAGATTTAGGTTAATTCATAAAGGTTTGGTTACAAGTAGGTTAGGTTTCTTGAAGTACCGGATTGAACACGTATTTATTGAAACAGGTGAGAAAAAATAAACCTGATGCTGAACAACTTATGATTTAGCGTCTAAAAATATCACAACTTTAGTCAGTGAGGATTTGAGCTTTCCACAAACAACTTTCGAAATAATTGCCCCATTTAAAAACTAATTATGCTACATGGTATAAGAATATACTGACTTACTAGTATTAAGAATATGATTTAAACTGGCTTAGTGACTGGAAATTTTATCATTTGGTCCAAGATGCAATGTAATATATGTAATTCATATATGTTTCCCATTCTACGTAAACTGGACGATGCTTGGGTAGTACTACTTTACCACGGTCATAAGTAAAATACAAATTCAAATGACATGTTATATAGTCTATGATGATTTCGACCAAAGTTACGTCAATCTGTGGTTTCAAGGAATTTTCTCGGTTTCCATGTCTACAAATTTGTCACAATGGAGGGTATTCCATTGATAATATGTGTGCAAAAATTTAGAATT
Source organism: Orchesella villosa (assembly GCA_036850725.1). Lineage (NCBI taxonomy): Eukaryota > Metazoa > Arthropoda > Collembola > Entomobryomorpha > Orchesellidae > Orchesella > Orchesella villosa. The sequence continues at coordinate 286 of JAANSM010003544.1, read as the reverse complement.
TTCAGTCTTGTCGCAATCTGTTTTTTTCATGATTTTATTTTGGAAATTTTCAAATGGCATTTCTGAGAGATTTCCCCGGTTTCCATGGCTGAAAATTTGTCACAATAGAGGGTATTCCATTGATAATATGTGTGCAAAATTTCAGATTTTTCAGTCTTGTCGCAATCTCTTTTTTTATAATTTTATTTTGAAAATTTTCAAAATTTGATTTTTAGGAATTTCCCCGGTTTCCATGGCTATAAATTTGTCAAAATATAGGGTATTGTGTTAGTAACGTGTGTGCGAA